>ML105229.1:0-287768 GCA_003697995.1 Taxidea taxus jeffersonii | reverse complement strand
GTGCTGCTTTCAGGATTTTCTCTTTGTCGCTAAGACTTGTAAATTTTACTATTAGATGGCGGGGTGTGGACCGATTCCTATTGATTTTGAGGGGTGTTCTCTGCACCTCCTGGATTTTGATGCTTGTTCCCCTTGCTATATTAGGGAAATTCTCTACAATAATCCTCTCCAGTATACCTTCTGCTCCTCTTTCTCTTTCTTCTTCTTCTGGAATTCCAATTATTCTAATGTTGTTTCGTCTTATGGTATCACTTGTCTCGAATTCTCCCCTCGTGGTCCAGTAGTTGTTTGTCTCTCTTTTGCTCAGCTTCTTTATTCTCTGTCATTTGGTCTTCTATATCACTAGTTCTTTCTTCTGCCTCATTTATCCTAGCAGTAAGAGCCTCCATTTTTAATTGCACCTCATTAATAGCTTTTTTTATTTCAACTTGATTAGACTTTAGTTCTTTTATTTCTCCAGAAAGGGCTTTTATTTCTCCTGACAGGGTTTCTCTAATATCTTCCATGCCTTTTTCGAGCCTGGCTAGAACCTTGAGAATCGTCGTCCTGAATTCCAGATCTGACATATTACCAATGTCTGTATTGATTAGGTCCCTAGCCTTCGGTCCTGCCTCCTGTTCTTTTTTTTGGGGTGAGTTTTTCCGCCTTGTCATTTTGTCCAGATAAGAATCCGCTGTTCTCCTTGTTAAGTGAACTTGGTCTTGGCTGGATTTCTTGTTGATCTTCTGGGGGAGGGGCCTGTTGTAGTGAATCTCAAGTGTCTCTGCCCCAGGCGGAATTGCACCGCCCTTACCAGGGGCCGGGCTAAGTAATCCTCTCAGGTTTGCTTTCGGGAGCTTTTGTTCCCTGAACGCTTTCCGTAGAGTTCCGGAGGTCGGGAATGATAATGGCGGCCTCCCAATCTCCGGTTCAGAGGAGCTGAGAGCTAGGGGCCCCAGTCTTCAGCGCGCCTTCAGAGAAAAGCGTTTAATCACTCCTGTCTCCCCAGCCTCTGGCCGCGCTTGGAGAAAATCGTGCGTAATCAGTCCCGTCTCACTGGCTTCTGGGAGCGCTCCGAGCTCACCCAGCCTGTGACCATGCGTCTCTGTCTCTGGCAGAGTCCCACCTGGAGTCTCCGAACCCCGTAGATCCCTGAGCTCTCCCGGGTCGGAGTCTCCCCGGATCTTGTGGGGACCCCTCGCACAGAGCACCGGCCCGTGTCACAGAGCACCGGCCAGTGTCACAGACCACAGCTCCAGGAAACCTCGGCTCTGTCTCCGCTTCCCCGCTAGCCGGCTTCCCCGCTCTAGTACCTGTGCGCTCTGCGACACTCAGATACCCCCGGTCCTTCTGTGACCCCGGGGGACCTGAGTCCACCCTGTCCCCGTGAGGTCTTCACCCTAGTTTAGCCTCTGGAGCGATGTCCCTCCGTGGAGCAGACTTTTAAAAGTCCTGATTTTGTGCTTCGCCGCTTGCCGGGAGCCGGCCCCTCCCCCTGGGGTCTATCTTCCTGTCGTTGATTCACTTCTCCGCTGGTCCTACCTTTTAGAAAGTGGTCGATTTTCTGTTTCTAGAATTGTTGTTTTTCTTCTCTTCGATCTCCTGTTGGATTCGTAGGTGTTCGGAATGGTTTGATAGGCTATCTAGCTGATCTCCTGCTGCCTGATGTCATCTCAGCCTGCTACTTCTCCACCATCTTGACTCCTCCCCTTCCTTCCTTTCTTTTCTTTTTTTTTTTTTTACGATTTTATTTATTTATTTGTCAGGGAGAGAGAGAGAAAGTAAGCACAAGCAGACGGAGGGAGAAGCCGCCTCCCTGCCAAGCAAGGAGTCTGATGAGGGACTTGATACCCGGACTCCAGGATCATGACCTGAGCTGAAGGCAGATGCTTAACTGACTGCCTGGGTTCCTTTTATTTCATGTTTACAAACAATATGTATAATAGTTTTTTCTAGCATGGGGTACCTGCTTGTGTGTCTCTTTAACTTCAAAATCTATTTATAGTATATATTAGATATTTTTCCTGTTTTCACTGTATTTTGTACTTTGTTTATAATCCTTAAAAAGACTAAGTTTAATTCTGGATTATTTATACAAATAGTATCAAATGAAATATATGTGTGTGCACACACACACAAATATATGCCTCAGCACACATGAGTTATCTACTTTCTTTCTCGTTAGGTAGTTCTGTTAGATTTATCTAGAGCAGCGGCTGGACTCTCCTTGTAGTCCAAATCTGGCCCATGGCTTGTTTTTGTAGGAGTCATGAGCTAAGAATCACATTTATATATGTAAAATTTTTTACTGTGGTCTAATATATATAATGTAAAATTCACCTATTCTGTTTTTGTCTTCCAGTGGAAACGCCTTTGGATTTTTATTATCTATTTATTTATTATAATTGACATACAATATTATATTTCAGGTTTACAACAGGGTGATTTGATATTTTAAAAATTCAGTATTTTAACATTTTAAAATGTATAGTTAAGTAGCATTTAAGTATGATCACTTTGCTATGTAATCTGTTTTTATACTTTTAAGGAATGGTTAAAAAAGAACATGTGACAGATTGTATGTGGTTTGTAAAGCTTAAAATATTTATTATCAGACTCGTTACTGAAGAAGTTTGCTGACTCTTGGTCTAGGCCTCTGCTTTCCATTTTGCATGTGGCTACTGAGCAGCAGAGACATGGCTCATCTGAATTGAGATGTTCTGTGAGTGTAAAATACATACCAGAATTCACAGAATTCACAACAAGTGGAATGTATAATATATCAATAATTTCTAATATTGATTCCGTGTTGAATGTTTTGAAGTAAATAGCACATCTTAAAAATTAATTTTACCTATTTCTTTTTTACTGTGGCTACTCAAAAATTTGAAACTACCCACAGGATTCATGTTATATAGTTCTGTTCTGTTGGATAGTGGACTAGACAGAGAAGGACATTATTTTCTTGTCAAATTAAAGTGAGATTAGACTGAGGAGGGGCAAGAGGCATGCTAGCTTTTCTGTCATGTCATATAAAAGCCAACTCTGGATGGGGAAATGGGCACTAGAATAGTAGAGGAAATTTTAACTGATGAATCTGTAAATGAAGGGAGCATCTCAAGCCTCTTGTAAGTCAGACAAAGGCATACTTAAGTTTTTTATGTGCTGCTTTGGGTTGCTACAAATCTACATGGTATTCTGAAGAGCTTTGAAAATCATAGGCCTCTGCCCCATGTAGTCTAAAATATACATTTATTTTTAAAACTAAAATTGATAATTACAATGAAATTGTAAGAAAGAGATTTAACTGAAAAGAAAAAAAAAGACTTTTTTTTGGTCAAAGAACAAAGAAAGGTAATTTTTATTATTAAAGAAGTAGGGCACCTGTGTGGCTCAGTGGGTTAAGTGTCTGCCTTCAGCTCAGGTCATGATCTCAGGGTCCTGAGGTTGAGGCCCTGCATTGGGCTCTCTGCTCAGCGGGGAGTCTGCTTTTCCCTCTCCCTCTGCCCCTTCCCTTCTTGTGCTCTTTCTCTCATTCTCTCTGTCTCTCAAATAAATAAATAAAATCTTTAAAAAAAAAAGTAGTGATTTTATTGTTCAATTTAGGGATTTCTTTGAGGTAGTTTGGGATCAGAAAGATCACAAAAATGTGTTCACTTTGCCCTTACAGTTTTCTTGGTTTGAAATGTTGGGCAGAATTTCTTAACCTTTTTTTTTTTTTAATCTTGTTTCCCCATCTGAATGATGAAATTAATAATAATTATCCCATAGGCTTATTTTGAGTATTAAGTGAAATAATGTGTATAAAGTCTCTACCACGGTGCTGGCATATGGTGTTTAGTAATAGTTAATTCATTTTTAGTTGACTAAATAAACCTCTCATTTTCAAACCTGTGTGCATTTGCAAAGGGTCCATACAGCATTAGCAAAATCACAGGGCAGGTTTAACTGGCTGTAAAATTGCTCATGGTGTGTTTGCTTTATAGTAGATGCAAGAAAGAAATTAGGGCTCTTGCATATGTACGTGTGTGAATAATTAAGAGAAAGAGAGAGGGAATGTGTTAGGTTGGAATCCAGGAGTTATAATGACAATAAGTATCCTTGTTCTAGAATTAGGATTTTTTTGTTTTGTTTTAATATTACTAAGCCTCAGTCTCCTTATCCGTAATATGCAAATAATGACCTAAAATTTAGGGATCCATTTAAAAACCTATGCTTTGCCCTCCTATTAGTAACTTACAAAAATCAAACTCTAAAAAGTAGAGTTGTTGATTGTGTAAGGACACTGAATTGTTTTTTTTTCAAGGTGAAGATAGCAGATATTGTCGACCGGGTGTGCTTAAGTCTTAGTGCATTGAAGTTTATAGTAAATAGTGAATTTCAAGGTAAAAAGAAGAAGCAATATTTCACAGTTTTAATTTTTTAAAAATTTATTTATTTGACACAGAGAGAGAGAGAGACAGCCAGAGAGGGAACACAAGCAGGGGGAGTGGGAGAGGGAGAAGCAGGCTCCCTGCCAAGCAGGGAGCCTGATGTGGGACTCCATCCCAGGACCCTGGGATTATGACCCAAGCCGAAGGCAGACGCTTAATGACTGAGCCACCCAGGTGCCCTTCACTGTTTTAATTTTTAAATTCCTTTTCTCCATTTGTTTCTTTTTCTTGTGGTGAATATTAAAGGAAATAATTTCTTGCTGAGCATCTTGTTTGAGAGGAGTGCATTATTTTTCCTTGAGGAGGTATGACTAAACTTCCTTTAGTTTCTTATGCCACCTTCTTCCCTGCAGCCTCCTTTATATATATTCTCTGTGCTTTGGAAGAAAGTGGAGACCTGTGCCAGGAGCACACTGCTGAGATACTGCCTTTCTGCTCTTCTAACATGTTTCTCTTATTTTAAACTCTACCCTTTTATTGTAGTAGTTTTGTCAGAATTACAAATAGGGTCTTTTTTTAATTGAATGTGTTAAATGCATCAGGGTCTAAAGTTCATGCTTCTAGTACGTTGTGTGGATTTTTTTTTTTAAAGATTTATTTATTTATTTGAGAGGGAGAACTTGCACACCTACAAGTATGGGGAGGGGCAGAGGGAGAGGGAGAAGCAGGCTCCCCGCTGAGCAGGGAGCCTGTCCTTGGGCTCAATCCCAGGATTCTGAGATCATGACCTGAGCTGAAGTCAGATGCTTAATCAACTGAGGCAACCCAGGCACCCCACATTGTGTGGGTTTTAAGAGAAGTGGAAATACAAAGGTGGTTAGACACCTGTCAGACCTTCCTAAGAATCATTTTGAGGAAAATACTAAATTTAATGTTGGGCATGTGATTCGTGGAAATAAGAACATGAGTAATTTGTGATTAATGAAAAACCATGATATTAGAATTGATAGAATTTGATATATGACTAGTAAAATATGAATGTACATGTATTTTGGAGCTATTTAAGGTTTAATGATATGTGTGTTCTTCTAACTGATTTTAAAAATTTATTTATTTAAATTCAATGAACATACAGTGATTCATCAGTTGCATATAACATCCAGTGCTCATTACATCACACGCCCTCCATAATGTCCATCACCCAGTTATCCCATTCCTTCACCCATCTCTCCTCCAGCAACCCTCAGTTTGTTTCCTGTAGTTAACAGGCTTTTGTGGTTTGTTTCCCTCTTTGATTTTGTCTTCTTTTATCTTTCCCTCCCTTCCCCTATGATCTTCTGTTTTGTTTCTTAAATTCCACATATGATTGAAATCATATGATAATTGTCTTTTCTCTGGTTGACTTATTTAGCTAGGATAATACCCTCTAGTTCCATCCAAGTCATTGCAGATGGTAAAATTTCATTTTTTGATGGCTGAGTAATATACCATTGTGTATATATACCACATCTTCTTTATCCATTCATTTGTCTATGGATAACTGAGTTTTTTGATGAATGTATTATATAAACTTAAATAATAATACAGAATAACAGGTCTGAGTCTTCTATATCTAAAAAGTAATATTTAAGTCTTAGAGGTTCAGTGACATATTTGGAAATTAGAACCAACATTAACACTTCAAGTTAGGTGAAAAATGAGGCAAAATGAGAGTTTTGGAAGTTACTGTGAAACTGAGCTTAGCAGCTCTAAATTAACAAGAGACAACATCATGTGGTTAAGAGTATATTGCTTTTGAGGAAGACAGGTGGTATTTATAGTTTGGTCCTCAAAATTTGTAACTCCATGCCTTCCATAAATTAAGCAAATGTTGAACCTTAGTTTTCTCATGTTAAATGAAAATAATATTCTTGTGGTTGTAAGTATGTAGTGAAATGTTGATATAAATAACCCTGATGTACAGTAGATGCTAATATATATTTTAAAGTAATTCTTGATACTGCCATTTTGTTCATTGTTTTCTGGTTGTTTTATAGTTCTCTTTTTCCCTTTTTCTTTCCTTATATTCTCCTTATGATTGATGACTTTCTGTCTTTTTATTTTTTGTTATCTATTATAGGTTTTGGGTTTGTGGTTGCCATGAGATTCATATATGGCATCCTAAGTGTACAACAGTCCATATTAAGTTCATGGTCACTTAAATTTGAACACATTCTAATTTTAATTCTGTGAACTTCTTTTTCTTGTAAAAAGAAGATCTGAAAAGAGACTGAAGGTCTCTTCAGTGTGGATGATTTAATTCTTGTTTGTCTGGGAAACTCTCTCTCCTTCATTCTGAAGGATAACCTTGCTGTGTAGAGTATTCTTGGTTGTAGGTTTTTTTCCTTTAGGTCTTTAAATAAATCATGCCACTTTGTTCTGACCTGGAAAGTGTCTGCTGAAAACTCAGCTGATAGCCTTATGGTGTTTCCCTTGTACATACTTTTTGCTTCCCTGTTGCTGCTTTTAAAATTATTTCTTTAACCTTTGACATTTTAATTATTGTATGTCCTCATGTGGACCTCCTTGGGTTCATCTTGTTTGGAACTTTTTGTGCTTCCTCAACCTAGATGCTTGTTTCCTTCCCCAGGTTAGGGAAGTTTTTGCCCATTATTTATTCGAATAACTTTTCTGCCCCTTTTTCTCTCTCTCCTACTTTTGCACCCCTATAATGTGAGCTAATATATTTTTTAAATGAGACCTGTGTTAACAAGTAATTCTTTTTTTTTTTTTTTAAGATTTTATCTATTTGACAGAGATCACAAGCAGAGAGCCCGATGCAGGGCTTGATTCCAGGACCCTGGGATCATGACCTGAGCTGAAGGCAGAGGCTTTAACCCACTGTACCACCCAGGTGCCCCAAGTAATTCTTGATATACTTGGGCATAACCCACTTTCTGGGGGATGTGTGTGTGTGTGTGCATGCACATGTATGTTGTCAAGAAATCAAAACATTGGAAGGAAAGAAAGCCTTTACTTTGTAAAAGGCCATATTGCATAGTAACTGAGATAACAGAGTGTGGAGCCATACTGCCCAGGTTCAAATTCTGGCCCATCATATTACTACCTTTGTGATCTCAGTTTCCATATTTATAAAATGGTGGTAATACTAGAAGCAATTCTTGGGC
Organism: Taxidea taxus jeffersonii; assembly: GCA_003697995.1. NCBI lineage: Eukaryota > Metazoa > Chordata > Mammalia > Carnivora > Mustelidae > Taxidea > Taxidea taxus. The sequence continues at coordinate 280,249 of ML105229.1, read as the reverse complement.
TTTGTGATAATTAATTGAGTTAATTAATATATGCAAGGTAGTTCCTTTTTTTTTTTTTAAGATTTTATTTATTTATTTATTTGACAGAGATCACAAGTAGGCAGAGAGGCAGGCAGAGAGAGAGGGGGGGAAGCAGGGTCCCCAATGAGCAGAGAGCCCAATTCGGGGCTCAGTCCTGGGCCCCTGAGATCATGACCTGAGCTGAAGGCAGAGGCTTAACCCACCGAGCCACCCAGGTGCCCCTATGCAGGGTAGTTTCTATAAGGGCCTACTTAGCCAGAGGGAGCCATTTTGTTGTTTATGCAGTAAACTTAGATTGACCTTGCCCCTCCCAGAGGAATTTATTTAAAACAAGTCCAGGAAACCAGTCCCAGGTAGCAAAGCCCAGATACAAGGGCGGGTCAAGCCAGGTGGAGACATCCAATCAGTGGGGCATGCATATATCTACTAGGATAAATTGAAATCTCATTGGCCACCCTTGTGTGACCTAGCATGACTGTGCAGTTTTCTGTGTGTTGCAATCTCATTGGCCACCTGTGTGTGTAGCGAGGCTCAATCACATGGCTTTTACTCTAAAAAAGTTAGTCTGTGAGGCTGAGAGGGGTCGCCTCTTTGTAAGAGACTGCCCCGACCTGTCAGTTTGATTCTCGATGCTTTGCTTGACTTTTGCTTTGTATCAGTCTTACTCCTTTCATTATGGACCTTACAGTTTCTAATTGTGCCTGGCATTTGCCTTTGCTATTGTTATTTTTCTTCTTATAGAAAGGAAACTATTTAGCCCAAAGTTTTAAATATGTAGAAGTTTTCTACTGTGTTTCTGAGCTATGTCTGTAACCTAGTACAGTGTTCATATTTTTCTTGGAGGTTTGTGTTGAGATTCTTTCATTTATTTTCCACTTTTTTTTAAAGGATTTTTTTTTATTTATTTGAGACAGAAATGCAGAGAGAGTGAGAGCGTGCACGTGAAAGAGACACGGATAGGAGTACAGGCAGTATGGGTGGGCAGAGGGAGAGGGAAAAGCAGACTCCCCACTGAGCAGGGAGCTTGATACCAGGCTTGATTCCAGGACCCTGAGGTCATGACCTGAACCAAAGGCAGACACTTAACCCACAGAGCCACCCAGGCTTCCATCCAAATTGTTTTTTGTTTTTTTTTTTTAAAGATTTTATTTATTTATTTGACAGATGGAGATCACAAATAGGCAGAGAAGCAGGCAGAGAGAGAGGAGGAAGCAGGCTCCCTGCTGAGCAGAGATTCCCAACTCTGGGCTCCATTCCAGGACTCTGGGATCATGACCCAAACTGAAGGCAGAGGCTTTAACCCACTGAGCCACCCAGGCGCCCCAAATTGTTTTTTAAACTTCGATATGTAACATTCAAATGAAAGCTTATTAAAACATGTAGCTTTTTTCAAATTTATGTCGGATCTTTAATACTTTAATACTTGTTAAGTATTAGTGTCCAACTAATACTTAAATTGTAAAAATACTTTAGATATTTAAAGTTGAAAGTTTTCTTTTTTTTTTTTTTTTGATTTTATTTATTTATTTGACAGAGAAAGAGAACACAAGTAGGCAGACACAGGCAGAGAGAGAGGGAGAAGCAGGCTCCCTGCTGAGCAGAGAGCCCGATGCGGGGCTCAGTCCGAGGACTCTGAGATCATGACCTGAGCTGAAGGCAGAGGCTTTAACCCACTGAGCCACCCAGGTGCCCCGAAAGGTTTTTTCTTAGTTTTTTTTTTTTCTAGAAGTTTTATACATTGGGCTGTGATACATTTTGAGTTAATTTTTTGTGTATGTGTTAGGTAGGGGTCATGTTAATTTTTTTCCCAATGAAAATCAGTTGTTTCAGTATAATTTATTAGAAAAGACTATTGTTTTTCCATTTAATTGTCTTGGCACATGTGTTGGAAATCAATTAACCAGATATCTGTTGTATTTCTTGTTTTATTGACATGTGTGTCTATCCTTACCACTAATGTCTTGACTTCTTTAGGACTATAAGCTTGGAAATCAGGTAGTATAAGCCTTCTGGCTTTGTTGGTGTTTTTTAAAAGTTGTTTTGGCTGTTCTGGATTGTCTGCATGTCTCTAAATGTGAGAATCCACCTTTTAGTTTCTCCGAAAAAGCCTGCTAGCATTTTGATTTGATTCGCATCTAATTTACATATAACAGTACTGAGTATTCCAACCCATTAATCTGGTATATCCCTCCATTTATTTAAGTTCTCTTTAATTTCTCTCAGCAGTGTTATGTAGTTTTCACTGTAGAGATCTGGCCTGTCTTTTTAAAAATTTTAAAAAAGAACCTGTGTTTTGGTATTGTAGTTAACTGCTTACTTGCATGTGGCCCTGAAAGGAGGCCATGTAATAAACTTGGAAATTGTTGCTTAGAAATTAAAATGGAAACGCCTAATACCTACTGAAGTCAAAAGGAGGTTCCTTGCTTTGAATTCAGACGTACCATCTCCTGGCAAATAGCTTCATGCACTATTGTGAGAACACTAATCATTTGTGTAGATACTGTACTAGCAATCTTGATGAACCCTCTTGTTAACTCACTACATTTTCTAATAGTGTGACTATAGATTTCTTGAATTTACTGTGTAAGTAATATTTGAAAGTATTTTTCAATTTTCATTCAGTCTTATGATTAGTACTTTGCGTGTGTGTGTGTGTTATGGTATTAGACTTGTAAACAGTGTAGAATTATATGGTACTGGGTAAATCTTGTCATGTTTCTATGAAGTTATGAACTGTGGGGACAGTTCTCAGATTTAGTGTTAAGTATGATGTTTGCCGTAGGTTTTACCATACAGCTTTATTTAGTTAAGAAAATTACTAGTCCTGGTTTGCTAAGAATTTTTATCATCAAATTTTATTGTATGCATTTTTAGTGTTTATTGAGATAAGTCATATGAGTTTTTACCTTTGACCTATTAATTTACTTAGTGTAGTGAATTACACTGATAGATTTTCTGAAGATTTTTCAATACGATGTTAGATTCAATTTGACAGTTTTTTGCATATATATTTGTGAGATTGGTCTGTATTTTTTTGGACTTGCTCTGTGTGGTTTTGATAGGAAGATCATACTAATCTTTTAAAGTGAATTGGAGATCTTTATGTTATAGATCTAGAAATCTATGTAAATCAGGGAAAATGTGTTATAAAGTTGTAAAAGGATTAAATGAGGTAACTAATTTTAAGCAATTAGTAGTATACAGTGTAGCCTAAGTGATTAGATGAAAGAAGACAGTACTTAATGAGATAGCATAAACAAAGTGTAATATATCCAGGGAATTTAGAACTTGACCCATGGGAGAATTCCAGGGGTAGAATCTAGAACAATAATCTCATAATAGAGTTACAGAGGAGGGGAAAGTTGGGTGTAAATTCATTATTAGCAGAAGTGTTATCAGGGTATTATAGATGCAGTTGGAATTGAACTGTTATGAAATTGTGAAACACTGCCTTTTCATAGATTGTGAAGAATATTCTGGGAAAAGATAATTAGAACTTTAATAATAGAATTTCTCTGTGTATTTAATTAGCAGAATTTGTAACACAGTAAAAAGAAATGATCTGTCTTCAAAATTCATTCATTCAAAATTAATTCCAACATCCATTTGAAAATGAAGATTTAGAAGTATGTAAAAATTGTAGAATTGATTTCAGATTGTCTTTTATCCCCCCAAATTTTACTTTAATTCCTTCTTTTTAATCTGGAGATTAAATAGTATACACTTAATTTCAGCTGTTTCTGAATCATTATCAAGGTAAAACCAAATTATCTTTTGTAACTACTATTGTCAAGAAGGTAGCAAAGTAAAAGATAATAACTTAGGCTGCAATGACAATAGGAAAAGGTTATGGTAATAATTTGTAATAGAAATGCAAAAGCCTTTATTATTATTTTTTTCTTTTTTTTTTATATTATTTTTTACAAACCCTTGTGTTGAGGGCTGACTTTCAATAGATCACAGCAAGGGAGCTGCTCTGGGGCTACATATGAAACCCCAACCCAGAAGCAGGTCCTCTATGAATGGTTTAGCACCAAATTCCCCAGGAAGGTGCTTTGTGTGACCAGTGAAGGGGCCACCCCCTTTCAGGCCTTGCCTAGTTTCCTGGGACAAGGGGCTCTCCACACACAAACCCAGGGATGCGTGTTGGGGCACATCATGCGGGACACTGGGGGCCCACCAGCCGGGACGGTGGGGGACCGGGTATCCAAGGCCAACTGAAACTCCAAGGTGCTGCCATATAGTTCCGCCTTGGTGAAATTATGATTTAGAGAAGTTCAGTCATAATCCCACAGATGATGGTTTCACCCTATAAAAGCAAAAGCCTTATTCTGAATTGATAATCATGATGAAAGCAAGCTCCCTGAGGGCTGGGTTTTTTTTTTTTTTAAATATGAATGACTTATTTTCTCTGCCATTTAAAGAGATTCCATTCCTTTCCTTCCCCCTTCCTTTCTCCCTCCCTTCCTCCCTCCCTCCCTCCCTCCCTCCCTTCCTTCTTCCTTCCTCTGCCCCTACCTCCCTTCCCTGAATGTGGAACTTGAACTCATGACCCTGAGATCAAGGGTCACATGCCCTCCTGACTGACTGAGCCAACTAGGCGCCCGAGGATTTTTGTCTTTTTTTTTTTTTTTTTAAAGATTTTATTTATTTATTTGTCAGAGAGAGAGCAGGAGCGAGCACAGGCAGACAGAGCGGCAGGCAGAGGCAGAGGGAGAAGCAGGCTCCCTGCCGAGCAAGGAGCCCGATGTGGGACTCGATCCCAGGACGCTGGGATCATAACCTGAGCCGAAGGCAGCCGCCCAACCAACTGAGCCACCCAGGTGTCCCGATTTTTGTCTTTTTAACCATTGTGTCCGCAGTGCCTAGAATAGTGTGTAGCACATGATAGGCACTCAGTAAATATTTATTGAATGAAGTGGTCAATGAAAAGCTGCTAATGTCTTCATATGAAAGATACAGGGACACGGTGGTTATGAAATTTTTAACATTTAAAAAATTACAACTACATGTCACATTCAGTTTCCAAACAGAAATGTAAACCATTTAGCAAAAGAAAAAAGTGTTTTTCAAGGAAAATGATACACTAGGACAGAATTTAAAGCTAGATAGATTTAAGAAAGAAATAACCACTTTTGTTTGGTTTTATGTAATATTTGTCCCCATACAGTTGTTATAGAAGGATTAAATGAAGTCATTTAAAGCACTTTGCATTCAATAGACAGTGGGTAGAGAAAAGATAGCAATATATGTGTATACTTACCTTCTGACTTACATGTAATACACATATAAATATACAAGCATACCCTGCTTTAAGAAAAATTGAATTTATAAGGTAAATATGGGATTTGGATTACAAGGGGAGTTATTACAGGAATTAAAAAAAAGCCACTTAGGCATTTATGGAAATGTAATTTATAGTCAGCTTTTTATAACACATCTATTTAAGTAAGCGAGATGCATTTACATAATGCTTCTTGGAGGAAATTGTAGACAGATTCATTCTTTCTGAACCCTGGTCTGGGGAATCCCCTTTTTTCATCCATTCAGAAATTACGTTGAAAGCTTCTACCTCCAGGGCTCTGTCAAGTGCCAAATGGATCAAGAGCTTAAGATAGAATTACTAGCTTTAAGTTTAATCTAATCTAAGGTTCAGCAAATGTTTTTTTGTTAAGGGCCAGATAGTAAATATTTTTAGTTTCGTGGACCACTGTTGTCTCTGTCTCAACTGTTTCTGCTCTGCCATTATAGCACAAAAGCAGCTATATTCTGGTGTTCTTACATAAGCAAATGAATATAGCTGTGTTCCAATAAAACATTATTTACAAAAGCAGGTAGCAGGCCACAGTGGGCCTTTGGATCAAAGTTTGACAATCCATGATCAATACATTCTCCTTAAAAGACTATCTTACATCTTAAGTGTGCCTTCCTTTCTTCATAATAAATTACAGAGGTGAGGAAAACACAAGTTTAATATAAAACTATTTTTGTTTTAATTTTGCTTCAGCAAATTATAAGAGTTGAAATAAGTTTTTCTTCTGTTTATAGTAAGTCATTGGTAAGCCCCTGGTACTTTGGCAAGATGTTTTATGTAAGTAATTAATGAAATGTATAAATTTGAAAGGAAAATTAAGCCTTTTTTTCCCCATAAAAATCACATCCCATGCCTTTCTTATAATAGAGAACTCCATGTATGGTTATGCTACATATGTCCTGATAATGTACTTAGTGACTTATAGAAATGGCTTTTGTATGGATAAATGAATTATAATGATATGTTCAGGTAGCTTCTGTATTTGCTGCTATAATGATTCTTATTCGGAACAGTGTAATTACCCCAGGTAGTTGGTAGCTTGCTTGGATCCCTTGATATGTATCTCATTAATGATGTTTGTAGCAGATGTTTATTCTAATGACTGGAGCTGAATGTTCAGACAGGAACAGGAGGATAAGGTAATGAGACTCTAGACCAGAAAAGTTTTACACGCTGAGAAGAATATTAAAGAGGTTTCAGATGTCTCTGGCATAATTTTCAGTGAACTACAAACAAAACCAAAATATGTTTTATGCTCTTTAGGAACAGAATGAGTAAGTCAAATTATATCAATTAATTTATGTGTATACTACTTTAATTTGGATTTGTTCACTTAGCTGTTTTTCAGTTCCACTTGAGGGAAGAGATTAGAGCAAATATAAATTTCTCTTTAGTTCTCTTTTTCTTTTGACTGCCAAGCAAATTGTTCCTTATATAGCATAAGAACTTTGAATATTGGTATTAATAAGAATTTACCGCTTATTTGCGAATAAGTATTAATTACAGCCGTGCATCATATTAATATTTAGAGACCTACTAATATGTAAAGTTATACCTGGAAAGGATTTAAAATTTTAGAACTGTTTGAGGGGAAACTTAGAGTTTTGTGTAAGTGTCTAAGGGGCCAGAATCCAGAAAATAAGGTATTTGCTTCAATTGTACAAGTAGATAGTGGCAAAATCAGCAATACAACTCTGGTCTTCTGTTCTATAGCTTTTTTCTTTATTCTACATTCTAGTATTTGGGCTTTTGAAATTTGGTTTATGGTAGCCTTTTCTTATTATACAGATGACTAATCTTGGGGCTTGCTTAATGTTTAGCATCATACTTCTGGTGGTAAGCAGAAAGCCTTAGGATGTAGAGCAGGCTATATCACTTAGAGACTTCAGCCCTGTTTTTTACAGTAGTTTCATTGGAACCTACTGGGAGGAAGCCAGGCCAGTTTTTTTGTAGCTGGGGGATGCTGGTGGGTGGACACAGTAATGCTGACTCCTGTGTTTTTCTCTGATCATGGAGAAGGGAAACTAACAAAGAGGGATTGAGGTCAGTCAGAAACACTGTTTAATGATCTGAAGCTATAGTTTATATCTGATGGTAAATTGATTAAAAAAGAAAGCGGAACTCATTTTACTCCTTTAAGCCCAACTCTTACTTGGAGCCCCACTATATAAAAGTGGTATCACTTTTGTTGTTGCACATTTCTGGAGAGGTGTGGGGTTGCACATGGTCTCTCATGTCATGGTGCGACTTCTTAGGGCAACAAGCCCCAAAACACCACTAGGTGTTTGGGTCACATTACCATCATGATTATATTACCATATAGGATACTTTTATTAAAAAGAATTCAGAGGTCCAAATTCAGTAGGCCTTGCTTGGCTTGGTGAATGTGAATATGCTTTGAAAAGCATCTGAGTTGGTTCTGATTTCTCGCCAGGTTTGGAAGCTACTGCTCTTAGCACCCTGTGGAATACGGTGTAGAAATCAGTGCCCTGAATCAGAGTAATGTTTAGCCAGCCATTGAGTTGAGGATATGGCTGATAATTTGATCATTAATTGATGAAAGGGCATACATATAAAATGCTTAGTATGGTATTCAGTGGCCATTAGTTATTGTTGTCATAGCTAAAGACTCCTTGGAGAACTATTTTTACATGGGAAGCAACATTTTGTTTCCTAGAGTCCATTCACAATTCTCTTTGGGTCTGGTATAGTTGCTGTACAAGAAGAAAAGTAGGTATTGGTCAAAAAAACTAGTATCTCAAAACCCAACTTTTGAAATAGATACCAGCTAGTCATATCCTTAGGATTTACTAATGGATAAAAAAATCCTTTTTTTTTTTAAAAATTAAAAAAATTTTTTTTTTAAAGATTTTATTTATTTATCTGTGAGAGAGAGAGAGAGAGAGCGAGCACAGGCAGACAGAGGAGTACAGGCAGACAGAGTGGCAGGCAGAGGCAGAGGCAGAAGCAGGCTCCCTGCCAAGCAAGGAGCCCGATGTGGGACTCGATCCCAGGATGCTGGGATCATGACCTGAGCCGAAGGCAGCTGCTTAACCAACTGAGCCACCCAGGCGTCCCCCAAAAAAATCCTTTAAATATTAGCTTCTTTGATTAAGTGCTAAATATAAGAGTTATTCCTAATAAATAGAGATATTGTGTCTAAAGTGGTACTTAAAAATAAAATCAAGCAAATTCAATACCTGTTACCAAATCTGGCTAGAGAACTCTTACAGCTTAACAGATACAGGTAAAACCTGTTGCAAATATAGGTGCAGCCCCAAGGTAGAATTTGCAGTTGTCCATATTCTAGGGGTAGCAAACATCTGGAACTTTGAAATATTAAAAAAAAATCATTTTTTTTGGTTAATATTTCTAAGTATATATATTTTAAAATAGAGCTAGGCTACAGGGCCCAAATACATGAAAGGAAATAGGATAAAGAGATGACTTTGTTTCTTAGTTTATTCGTTTGGTCAATAGCTATTTCTTGAACATTTACTATGTACCAAAATTAGAACTAAGCTGTATGATTATTTTTATATAATTTTTTATCTTAACATGAACATTTTCCATTTTCAAAGTATACTAAAAAATATTGCTTAATTGCTATCAAGATAAAATTATTTGCTTTCTATTGAGGCATTTAGACCTTTTTTTTTTTTTTAAACAACTGTAATGATCTCCTTATACCCATCTTTGTGCAGGTTATGATAAATATAGTACTTTGATACTTAAAGTACTTAGATAAAGAGTATGGAAACTTCTGAAGTCCTCGATATACTTTGTAAAGGCTATGTGGTACACCCCAAATATCATCATTGCCTAAAAGAGCCCATTTCACTGCATCCTTGGCAATTTTGGGTAGTTTCTTTCTTTTTTTGAGGGGGGGAGTTTCATAAAAGTCAAGTTGACAATCAAAAAATAAAATTTTTGTATTGCTTTAATTAGTGTTTTTTTTTTTTTCTTTCTAATGTTAGTGTTGTTTCTGGAGTTTATTGTGTATTTTGGCCTGTAGTAACATTTTTTTTAGCAACAGTTTTTTTTAACAGGTAACACTTGTTGAGCACTTACATATACTAGACATTGTTCTGAGTACTTTTCATAGTATCTATCTCATTTAATGCACATACTCTATGAAGTGTAGATACTGTTATTATCCTGGTTTTATGAATTAGGAAAATGAAGCACATAGAGGTAAGTGAGTATTCCAAACCCATAAGGTTATTTAAGTAACAGAATTGGCAGTTGAATGCAGAGCCTAGGATCTTTACCACTGTACTGTATTATAAACATATTTCTTTTTTTCTATATTGCCAGGTGATGTCTTCATTACTCTTTTTTCAATATCTCTTTGGTTATTTTTACCGTTTTATAGGTGCATTTTTGCCTTAGTTTATACTTACTCTGATATTGTCTGCCTTATAAAACATTATATAGGGAGATTAAAAGTTCTTCTTGTGAGAACTTTTTTTCCACTCCTTGGGATAATTTGTGTTAAGAATTGGATGTTTGGTTCCTATGGCCATTATCTGCATTCATCTACCTATTTGCTACCTTCTTCCCTGTCTGCCTGATCCTTCATAAATGGGATATGATACATACTGTTCTATTACAAGTAACCTATAGAAAAACTTTATCAGTTTTCCTCATATTGCTTTGTGATGGTAATTGGGATGGCATTGCAGCTTTCACTTAATAGGAAAATCAGTATGTTTGCAGAAATAATATTTTTTTTGCCTTATTGGTGACTATTAAGTGAGTATAGGCCCTAAAAGGTGCCAGAGACAATACAATACACTGTAGGAAAACAAAATAGAATTCCTACCCTGAAGCAGCTTTAAGATACAAGAGTTGTCATAAAACTGTGAACAGTGTAAGACAGAATAAATTCAAGAGAGGTACCAAAGAGCTACTAAGGAGCATTACTTGATATTCCATATGAAATATGAGTGCTCATTTTGCTTTTAGGAGTGTAATACTGGATGTCCTAGATGGTTTTGAAATTTTGAAAGTGGTTTAAATAAGAGATCCAAACACATTTATTATTTAGTGTTGAAGAGTGCTACTGACCAGACTGAGGAACATTTGCCCTCTACCCCTATTTTAGCTCTGGAGCTATCTGTTAGGTGAGATGTTAATGAATTTCATACTTGTTTTTTCACAATTCCATCATATTTTCAGGACTGGTTATTTGCTCAAGTGCTCTAGTATGGTTATAGAAATGGCAACTACTGGCTTGAGTATAAAAGGGAAAAATCTATTCCTCTTTGTGAAGCTGTGAAAAATTGTTGAAGGGACTATAATCTATTTTAAAGAATGCACATTATATACAAGTGAAAATTGGAAGTAATCAGCCATGTCAGGAATAAATGCAAAAAAACCCAAACCTTTGGAATATTTCTTTTGATCTTCTCTTTTTATGAAGACTCATTGCTTTATAAAAATCAAAATGATTTTCACATCTTTGTGTCTTTTTGATACATGGTATTGCCCAAACCATTGTAAGGGGCTTTTAAATTTTATCCCAGATCAAAGCAAATCTGAGCAGTGGATGTGGTATTACTCTCTGACAGATGACTGCTTAAAAGGATATAGTATTTTACATATTTAATTTGTGTGTCTATGAAGTTCTAAAAAGCATAACCTGTTAGGTTCATGATAATTAGTGCAAATGAATATATCATTTGATTTTTATGCTTTGAAGTCTGGTAAAGATACTCTATATTCTCACTATGAACAGAGCTACTTAATCTGAGAGTAACTAATTAAGATAACCAAGAGAGGCTTCTTATCTATAGAACTAGTAGATTCATGAGATTTGTTTACAAGGATTGGAACTAATTACCTGATTTGTGCAATGAATAACAATTTTTCAGTATTCCATTATACTGAAAGCTTTTCAAATCCTCTTAACTAGATCAAGATCAATGAATATGTTTCTACCTTACTAAACCTTTTCCATAATTAGTAGTTGTGACTTTTTCTAATTTGGACTTTACATTTCAGTAAAAATATCTCTTTTTGCCTTGTAATAATGAAAACACAGCAGTGTTTTTAAAACTGTTTTTCCCCAGTATAATAAAAGTAATTTGTATTAATTATAGAAAATTTAGAAAATGAAGATAAGGAAAAGTACAAAAATGAAAAGCATCTGTAATCTTCACATGGTTGCTGCTTTCATTTTGGTTTGTATGCTTTTAGACCTTCGTCTCTTACATGTATAATTTTGTTTAGTTAAATGAAAATATTCCCCAGTATTTTTCAGTGTGTTTATGTGCCAAGTACCGTTCTAGGTGCTGGAAATTTATTACAGTGGTTCCTGCTATAATGGAGTTTTTATTAGGTGAACTATGTTTTCAACATAAACTATTTAGTATCTGTGATTTATAGTTTAGTGTAATCTGCTGTTTTTACTTAATCCATCCAAAATATTTTTCCATTTCATTAAACATTTTTCTCGTAGATGACTAAAAATGAAACTATATATTTATTAAGGTCATACTTGATCGTGGTTAAAAAAAATAGTATTGGAAAGCTTATAATGTAGAAGACTAGAACCCTTCCCCATTCCTTCCTTCTCTCTGTCAGTCCTACTCACTAAAGGCAAGCACTTTTAACCATTTCTACTTCTTACTTATCCTGTGCTTATCCCTAGATCTCTAAATAATGTGATTATATCTCTGTTTATTAATCAACTTTAGGTGAGTTCTTAGAGTGGTCATGGAAGATGTAGCTCAACCAAAATCTTTGTGCTTACCTTTCCTTCTAGTTTCTCATCCTGGTTATACTATTCTTGTTAGTTCTTTAGTGATCAAGCCTTTGTGTGTGGGCCTCTAAAAATTTTTTATTTATTTATTTATTTATTAAGAAAAGATTTTATTTATTTATTTATTTTGACAGTGATCACAAGTAGGCAGAGAGGCAGGCAGAGAGAGAAGGGGAAGCAGGCTCCCCGCTGAGCAGAGAGCCCGATATGGGGCCCAATCCTAGGACCCTGAGACTGTGACCTGAGCTGAAGGCAGAGGCTTTAATCCATGAGCCACCCAGGCGCCCCAAACCTTTGTTTTTCATCCTACCTTCACTCTTCTGATAACCCCTGTATAGTGTTTGTTGACTTTTCATATTGTAAGATGAGGACCTTAGAGTTCCTTTGTCTTCACCTACCCGTTATGTCAGCTTTAACTTTAATATTGTCAACTTCATTTACATTTATATGCTGTTTGGTAAGCGTAGTTAAAAGTTTTTTTTTAAAGATTTTATTTATTTGACAGAGAGAGAGAACATGTGAGAGAGAGAGCACAAGTAAGGGGAGTGGGAGAGAGAGAAGTAGGCTGAGCTGAGCAGGGAGCAGGATTCAGGACTGGATCCCAGGACCCTGGGATCATGACCTGAGCCGAAGACGGATGCTTAATTTTAATCAACTGAGCCACCCAGGTGTCCCTTTAAAAGTTTTTTTCTTAAGTCTGTGGTTGAATTGAAAGAGTGAAAATACTTAAAATGTTTTCACTGGAAATATTTAGATTATTGGGAAGGATTAACCTCTGTGCAGTGGTTCTTGGGAATTCTCAGTCTATTTCTTCACTTGATCCTAGCCAAAAGGCCGAGAAGCAATTCTCTCAATCTATTTCTTGTTGACCAGAAATTTATTGAAATAATTCATCTGCTGATTCTCTTCCGTTCTTCCCTTATCTTCATTGTTGTGTGTTGTATTAGTTATCTATTGCTACCTAACAAATTACCTCAACGTTACCCTCAAAATTAGCAGTTTAAAATAAGAAACACTTATCATCTCATAGATTTTGGGAGCAGTTTAGTTGGATGGTTCTAGCTCTTATGAGGTTGTCTTCAAACCTTTCCAAGCCTGCTATTATCTCAAAGCTCCACTTCTGAGCTCACTTCTGTGGCTGATGGCAGGTCTCAGTTCTTCACTGGCTCATGGCCTGAAGCCTCCATTCCTTGCCCTTTGGGTCTGTCCATAGACTGTGGGAGGGGACCCTTTTTTTTCTATCCTCTTAGAGTCATTGTTTGGGGGCCTGTGAACTAAACTGACAAAAGACCTGAAAGAAAAACAAAGTTTATTCATATGCATATGCAAGTGCATGAAAGAAGTAGTTTGCTAAGAAATTAAAATTAGGAGTTTATATACTTAATAGAGGAAAGGAGTGGGGAAGCAAAGAGTGCTACAGGGAGAACAAAAAGGTTTCTTTGCGAAAGGCAAATGGGTTTTTAGGGGAAAAATGGGAAATAAGAAAGTTTATAATAATGTTTATTTATGCTGGCATGAATGGTCTTTTCTTTCTTCCTCATGGCTGTAAATCTGCCCCCCTATTCCCCTCCAGAGGATTTAAGACAGTTTCACTTATTCTCCTTGGGAATGAAGCTTCTCTGAAGAGGGAGTTTATGGCAGCTTCACTCCCAGAAGTTTCTGCTTTTAGTCGGATAAGGGAAGCTCAGAGGAGGCTTCATTCTGCATCTGTTGAATCTCAAATGTCTTCAGCTTAAAAATAATCATACTAACTCTGGGATTCCAAGTGGGTCCCAACAGCTGCCTGAGTGTCTTCACCACATGGCAGCCAGCTTCACCACAGAGCAAGTGATCCGAGAAAGAGTGGTTACTCCCAAGATATCCAAGATGGAAGCAGTAGTTTTTTAATAATCTAATCTCAAAAATGACATACAATCACTTTTGCCATATTCTGTTTGTTGGAAGTGAGATACAAATCTAGCCTTCACTGAAGGGGGGAGGGAAATTAAGTTCCACTTCTTGAAGGAGGTAGGGGAGCGTGTCAGAGAATTTGTGGACTTGTGATATTTTTAAAATCACCAGATGGCTATGTATGTAAAAAAAATTTCTTTGTTTGGTTATTTTGATAGTGTCTTGGGAGGAAAAGGACTCATATTGGATCTCTATATTTCATTGTATAAGTGTACTATAATTTGACAAATCCTGTGTGGTTAGAAATTTAGATTATTCTGAAAATTTTGCCTTTATAACAGTACCATGATAGTGTTATTCTAGATAACTTTTTCATATGTGTAATTATTCATCTGATAGTTCATTATAATTATTGTTATATTCTGTATGCTGTAGACTATGTTTATGGGACTATACATAAATCTTTTTTAAAGTAAAAAACTTCCAGCATATTACATGTTTTTGTAGCATTTTCTGCAGGGATATTTTAAGGACTGTGTTCTGAGCTAAGTATATTTTAATGATTTATTGAACAGATTCATACCTGAAAATATTTTTTCCTGTCCCATTTGGCTTAGTTTTGGCATTTTATGACTTCACTAGATGGCAGCAGAGGACCGTTTAATTCAGCCTGCTTTTGTGAAGCGGTAGAAGTACCCAGTGCCTTGTAACATCTAATACATACCAAAATATTAGTTTGGGATTATTAAGAATTTAGTAAGGATTAGGGGGTTAACGTATACAAGGATATTGAAAACATAGTTTTGATCATGTTGACATATTCTTTTCTGCATTGCATCTAAATTATATTTGTAGTTGACTATGTAGTGTCATTTTGGAATTATTTTTGTAAATAAGATAAACCATATTAAAATCCCTGAAACTATTTTTTTTAAATTTACTTATTTATTTTTTAATAAACATGTAATGTATTATTAGCCCCAGGGGTACAGGTCTGTGAATCGCCATAAAATCCCTGAAACTATTTTGTCTGCTTCAGAACACTACAGTGTTTGTATGTAGGAACCCCAGAATGATGTGAAGATTTTCTTTTATTCCATGTGGGTGTTTTGCTCTTAGTTATCTTTGTTGGGAGCAAAGGAGTCTAATAGAAAAACTTACGCTGGAATATAACTCCTTTCTTTATTTTAGATGGTGAAATTTATGGTCTGAGGATAGAAAAGTCATTTGACTTGTGTGTGGTATGTCAAGAATAGTGATTTTGACATATGTGCTCTAATTATATTTTAGGAAGAAATTTCTATGACCATATGTTTTTTTCCTTTAAAAATTGTATATAGTATTTTACTTTCTTGGGGAACTATATTCAGTTTTTGCATGTTTCTGGTAATTTGGTTTCCAAAAGTTTGCATTAGTATCTGTGAATTAGTTAAAGAAATTGAAAATAAGTAATTCTGACAGCTCTTTTTAAAATTGTGAAGTCTGATTTGAAGATTTTATAGGCAACCCATCCTAGTACACAGCGTCTCTGGCTCTCAGCCCAGCTCTAATGTTGTTGGTGTTGCTGATATTTTTGCTGGCAGGTGAACTTTCTTGGACAAATTTTATTTTAGTAACACTTTGGAATTTAGAACATTTAATTTTTCAAATACTTTTGCATGGGCAGAGAACCAAATTTTGTCTCCATGAATTATTTGGAATGGCATTTAAGCCCTTTATGTCTTGTATTAGCCTGATGATATAACTTGTGGCTGGAGGTACAGAGTACAGTATGTAACTACAACAAATAAAATTGCTACTCAGATTATAACTTCAGGCAACTGCACAGTGAATCTCCTCTGTGATCTGGCCTTGGTAGTTGCTTTAATATTATGGATCTATATCACATTTATTTTTGTAGCCTCAGTAGTATTTAGCTTCTTATATTTAGTACTTAGCTATTCAGAATGGTGCATCCAGAATATCTCCTGATACTTTTATGTGAACATGAACAGAGACTAGTGGAAACCAGTTAATTTCTTTTCTTTTTTTTTTGGTAAAGATTTTATTTATTTATTTGACAGAGAGAGAGAGATCACAAGTAGGCAGAGAGGCAGGCAGAGAGAGGAGGAAGCAGGCTCCCTGCTGAGCAGAGAACCCAATGCGGGACTCCATCCCAGGACCCTGGGATCATGACCTGAGCCGAAGGCAGAGGCTTTAACCCACTGAGCTACCCAGGTGCCCCAAACCAGTTAATTTCTAATAGTGTGATCCATTAAGCATTATTTACTAATAAATGGAGAAATTAAAAATAATTTAGAACTGGTGCACCTAGATATAATTTTACTTACTACATTTTCTCTATGTGCATGTCTTTCCTAAAAATATTTAGTTGTGGGTCGCCTGGTTGGCTCAGTGGGTAAGCTGCTGCCTTTGGCTCAGGTCATGATCTCAGGGTTCTGGGATCGAGTCCTGCATCGGGCTCTCTGCTCAGCAGGGAGCCTGCTTCTCTCCCTCTCTCTCTCTCTGCCTCTCTGACTACTTGTGATCTCTCTCTGTCAAATAAATAAATAAATACTCTTAAAAAAATAAATAAAAATAAAGCAAACAACATCTTCTTTTTATTTTCATATTATTTCTACTAGAACAATGAATATTTTATGTATTTTAGCGAAGAAAGACCTAATCTATAATGATTTACTTTCAACACACATATTATACTTTACCAGAAAGATCCTCAAGTATTAATTTTAAATTTACAAATGGGCTAACAGTACAACTAAGTTTTTTCTTTTTAAAGGCCTTCCTAAGTTCAGAGTTTTGTGCTTCTTAGTTTATTTTTTTTAATTTTTTAAAAAAGATTTTATTTATTTATTTATTTGACAGAGAGAGATCACAAGTAGTCAGAGAGGCAGAGAGAGAGAGGGAGAGAAGCAGGCTCCGGGACCCACTGAGCCACCCAGGCGCCCGGATGTTGTTTGCTTAAAAGACAATTCCTAATTTTTGACATATTTTAAATGGTAGCTGTTCTGACTATATACTTGGAACTACCAAATAAAATATTTAAATGTGTGGCCAATTTCAGTGGCAAAATTTTGAGAGGAAAATTAGTTTGTACATATTTTAAAAAAAGAAAACTTAAGACCTGGTCGTGGGGTGCCTGGCTGGCTCAGTCACTAGAGCTTGTGACTCTTGAGCTCAGGCTTCTGAGTTTGAGCCTCATGTTGGTTGCAGAGATGACTTAAAAATAACATCTTAAAAACAAAAACAAAAAACCTGGTTCATGCCTTTAAATGGGTCAAACTCTAATTGCTCTGTTAACATGGGAATGCATGAGAGCACAATATGAAATACAATTGCATGTAAATGGCATGGCATAGGAACATAGGGTTCTTAGGAGGAGGATGACTACTGAAGCTTGAGTAATATGGGCAAGAGGAGGGAAACAGCCTGAGCTGGACAGTGCTGACTAATAATTGGTGATAAATCCAGAATCTATTTAACTTCTGCTCACGGGGGAGGTAGGTGCTTAGACCAAAGGAAGAGACTTGTTAGTAGTGGTGCCTGGGTTATATCTTTTGTTTATATTTTTAAATATGTCAGAGTTTTAATGATTGCTAAGCCTTGAATCTCTGATTTAAATTCTGCATTAATGTCAATTCCTACTTCTTCTTGAATTATTCTTAGGAATTTGTAAGGTAGGGGATTCTTTATCTCCTTTATCTCAGTCTTCTTGAAGTTTAAGGCCATTTGAAATTGCTGAGTCATTTGGTTAGCCCAGTGGCTTTTGAGGGACTTAAAAGAGCTGTGTTTGAGATACAGTGGTAAGAGTATTTCCTTTCTTTCTTTCTTTCTTCCTTCCTTCCTTCCTTCCTTTTTTTCTTCCTTTTCTTGAGAATATTTTCCATAGTCATTTAGAAGGCAAGGAAATGAACATTTGCCGTGGAAGGGGAAGCAGACAAACTTTGGTGAGTGAAAGAGTTTAAGAAAGTGAGTGGTGTTACAAATGACATTACCAAGATACCCCCAAGGGGTTACCCTGCCGGGGGCACTGGAAGACCCTATAGTAATTTGCCCCTCAGTCATCCCCCCAACATTTTATTTCCTATTTTTAGTTATCATTCAAGGGCTATTAGGTGAACCTTTTTTGGGAGTCAGTGAAAGCTTTTACTAAAAGTAGATTATATTAGCGTTCATTCAGTTAGTCTAGATAATAGTGAGTTTCAAAAGTTGTGTAATATAAAATGTGAAAACTAGAGTACTGTGATTGGGATTAACTTGTCATTTGCATAGTCTTTTTCTTCTCTTTCATAGTCCTCTTTGTTCCTTTTACTTGAGTTAGTATTAAGAATATTTCTATAACTAATAAGAGGAAAAATCTATTCAAATGTAACTTTTGAACAGGCAGTTTTGTGAAAGTTCCTTTTTCCATGTTTTAAAAAAATTTTTAATTTTTTTGTTTGATTTTATCTGTTTGGCTCTTTTTAAAAATTCCATTAGCCAACATATAGTACATCGTTAGTTTTTGATATAATGTTCAGTGTTTCATTAGTTGTGTATAGTTAGTGCTTATTACATCATATGCCTGCTTTAATGTCCATCACCCAGTTATCCCATCCCTGACCCACCTCCCTTTCCGCAACCCTCAGGTTTTTTTCTTGGAGTCTCTCATGTTTTGTCTCCCTCTCTGATTTCTTTCCATTCAGTTTTCCTTCCCTGTTCCTATGATCCTCTGCACTCTTCCTTATATTTCACATATGAGTGAAACCATATGATAATTGTCTTTCTCTGCTTAACTTAATTTCACTTAGCATAAAACCCTCCAGTTTCATCCATGGCAATGCAAATGGTAGGTATTCATCCTTTCTGATGGCCGAATAATACTCCATTGTATACATGAACCACATCTTTATTCATTCATGTGTTGAAGGACATCTTGGCTCCTTCTACAGTTTGGTTGTTGTGCACACTGCTGCTATGAACATTGGGTACATGTGCTCCTTCTTTTCACTACATCTGTATCTTTAGGGTAAATACCCAGTAGTGCTATTGCTGGGTCGTTGGGTAGCTCTATTTTTAACTTCTTTTTTTTTTTTTTTTTTGAAGATTTTACTTATTTATTTATTTGACAGATTGAGAGAGAGACAGATTGAGAGAGATTGAGAGGCAGAGAGGCAGGCAGAGAGAGGAGGAAGCAGGCTTCTGCTGAGCAGAGAGCCTGATATGGGGCATGATCCCAGGACCCTGAGATCATGACCCAGCTGAAGGCAGAGGCTTTAACCCACTGAGCCACCCAGGCGCCCCTCTATTTTTAACTTCTTGAGGAACCTCCATACTGTTTTCCAGAGTGGCTGTACCAGCTTGCATTTCCATCAATAGTGTAAGAGGGTTCCCTTTTCTCCACATCCTTGGCAACATTTGCTGTTTCCTGTCTTGTTAATTTTAGCCACTCTAACTGGTGAAGGTGGTATCTCATTGTGGTTTTTTGTTTTTTGTTTTTGTTTTTTTGATTGACAAGAACTTTACTCATAGGACATAGGATACAAGATGTTGGAAGGGACAGGAACTGGGGGGAAGGACTGGCTCGCCCACCTCAGTTCTGTGGCCAAACCTCTGTACGACTGTGCCTTAGTTTCAGACACCTCTGCTATGTCAGTTTTCTTAAAGGCCACCCCTGCTGCCCACCTTGGGCCAGCCTAGGCAGAACTGAGGGCCAGGGGGCTCACAGAAATCTGGTATGTCCTCCACCTGCTGGGCCTTCACCTTGCAGAGCTGGCTTTCTGGCCCAGAAATTCCAGGGGCACTTAGAATAGGTTCAGGGAGCAGACCCCAGCTGCTTGCCAAGCTGGGACCTTGGTTCACTGGGACAGGCATTCTCCAGAGCATGGGGCATGGCCTGGCTGGCCCCTTCTTGCCCCTTGGAGCTTGTCCTGGCATCCTCAGCTCTGGGTGCCAGGACCTTTGTGGCTGGGTCTGGCTGAGGGACTGTCAGGTACATGTACATATCTGACATGTGTTTAACCAGGGTATCACAGGGCAGGTGGAGCAGCTCCTCAGGAAGTGCCATGAGCAGCTGAAGAACCACCACTGCTTCACCTGCAGTCTCGTTGTGGTTTTGATTTGTAGTTCCCTGATGGCAAAGGATGTGGAGCATTTTTTCATGTGTCTGTTAGCCATTTGTATGTCTTCTTTGGAATAGTGTCTGTTCATGTCTTCTGCCTATTTCACAACAAAGGAAAGAACCAGAGACAGTGTTCTCTGCCATAGAGCTAATTGATACGGATATAAGTAAGATGTCAGAGATGGAATTCAGGATAGCAATTATAAAGTTAATAGCTAGGCTTGAAAAAAAAACATAAATGACAATACAGAATCTCTGAGGGGGAAAATGAGATCTAATAAGGCCAAACTTAAAAATGCTATGAATGAGATGTAGTTTAAATTGGATGCCCTAATAGCTAGAGTTGGTGAGGTAGAAGAGACTATAAGTGATCTAGAGGACAGGCTGATGGAAGGAAAGAAGTTGAGGAAACGAGAGAATGACAACTAATAGCCTGTGAAGAAAGGCTTTGAGTATTTAATTACTCCTTGAAGTGAACAATATCAGATTTATCAGGATCCTAGAGGGGGTAGGGAGAGAGAGAGGGCTAGAAGGTATATTTGAGCAAATCGTGGCTGAGAACTTCCTTAATTTGGTGGAGGAAGCAAGCATTCATGTCCAGGAGACAGAGAAATCCCAAAAATCAACAAAAAGTCTCCCCAAATCAATAAAGATGGCTAGGGAGAGGAGGTTTCTTACATATGGAGGGAGGAACATCAGAATAACATCAGAACTATCCACAGAGACCTGGCAAGCCAGAAAGGGCTGGCAAGCCATTTTCAGGGTACTAAATGAGAAGAACATGCAGCCAAGATGCTTTATCCAGCAAGGCTGTCACTCAGAATGGAAGGAGAGATAAAGAGCTTCCAGGACAGACAGAAACTGAAAGAATATGTGCCTGCCAACCCAGCCCTGCAATAAATATTAAGGGGATTCTGTAAGTGAAGAGAGATCCTAAGAGCAATATAGACCAGAAAGTAACAGAGACAATCTACAGAGGTGTAAGGACTTTACAGGCAATACAGTGGCACTAAATTAATATCTTTCAGTAGTTACTCTGAATGTAATTGGGCTGAATGCTCCAACCAAAAGACAAAGTACTAGATTGGATAAAAAAGCAAGAACCATCCGTATACTCCAGACTGAAAGTGAGGGGGTGGAGAACCATTTACCACCCTAATGGAACTCAAAAGAGAGCTAGGGTAGCAATTATTATATCAGACAAATTAGATTTTAAAACAAGGACTGTAGTAAGAGATGTAGAGGGACGCTATATCATACTTGAAGGGTCTATCCAACAAGAAGATCTAACAATTGTAAATATCTATGCCCCCAGCATGGGAGCAGCCAATTATATAAACCAATTAATAACCAATAGTAAGGGACTTTAACACCCCACTCACAGCAATGAGCAGGTCATCCAAGGAGAATATCAACAAAGAAACAAGGGCTTTGAATGACACACTGTTTGGCTTTTCTATTTTTGTTTGCAATTTGAGTGTTAAGGGTAGTTAGAGGTTGTTTCACCCAGCGTTTTACATCATTTATTGTGCATACAAATCACCTGGGGATCTTGTTAAAATGTAAATTCTGATTAGGTAAGTCTGGGGTGAGGCCTAAGATTCTGCATCTTCAAGAAGTTCCCAGGCAATGCTAGTGCTACTAGTCCAAGGACATGTTAAGTATCAGGACTCTAATCCTTTTCTCAGGATGTTCAACAACCTATACCTAATTATCAGTTGGTGAGCTTTTATTTTTTAATGTGACAAAACAATCATATTTGTTAGTGTAGGAAATATTTTAAAAACCAGGAGAAAACCCTCTTCTCCTAATTAAATGGCAGCTCATTTTTAACAAGTAACTAACTTTCTTCATATAAAATCTTTAAGATGTGTCATAAGATTTTGTCTTCTAACTGTATCGCTTATGAGGATTTGAAGAAATTGATTTTTTTCAGCTGTATCTCTGTCCACTTATTGTTTTAGAGTGCTTACATTTTGTACTTTAGGTGACCATTGAGAAACAAATCCAAGTGAACTTAGAAAGTATTATAAATACCTATATTAAATTCAAATCTAGTTTTTGAGGTAGAAGCTTCTTACTATAGAAGTGTAAATCATGTTTGTGTTTATGTAAAGTGACTATTATTGTATACTTTATTTTTAGACATATATGAACTGGAGGAGGTAATATAACCAGATAAGATGGTAGTGTCTGTATAAATACTTTCTATTTTTACTTGCATTTGAATCCAGCCTGGTTTTTCTTATACCTTAAGTGCTATAAGGATTGTTGCAGGGCTGGAGGTGGGTTAAGTGTGTATGTGTGCCATCATATGTGTACCTGCTACTTGGGGGAAGTGGGATGATGTTAGAACCCTTCCACTCTTTTAAGATTCTATAATTTTCTACTTCTTTTTAGTTTGGTGGAAAGTCCAAACTAGTCCACTGAAGTGATAGTTAGCAAGATGCATATTGCTGGTCCTGATTTGATAGTTATTTCACTAGTTGAAAGTTATGCTTTGATATTCTTCCTGTTGGATTTACCTAAACTCTGTTAATTAGTTAATTTTGTAAACTTGTACATAGTGAGGGATTTTATCAGCTCTTATTTTATAATAATTATGTATTTTGGTGGGGGGCATTGGTAAGGGGCATATGAACCTCGGTAGGTTTAATTATAATTTAATTTATGCTATTACTAATTATCATTTTAATGAGCTAGATTATAGAATCAAACATGATTTTTCCATTTTATACAATAGCTTTTGGAGTTCAGTAGTTACTGGTGGAGAACCATTTTTGGTTATTGTATATTTGTATGTACCATTATTGTCAGTAAATCTTATGAGGCTAATTTTAATTTGATTTATGATTAAATGATTTTACAAAACTAGGTGACACCTTTTCATGAAAAAATGAATTAATTAACTATTGTAGTTGCTGTCTGCCTTTGTGTAAATATGCTTAGAAGCTTGAGTTTGTGGGCTCTGGGTAACCTATGTTTATTTATTCTACATTTCAAAGTTTGTGCGTTTATTCATTTCTTTCTTCTCTCCTTAGAAGGGTTGTCTTCTTTCCTGTCTACAAAGTTTTTAAACTAATCTTTTCTGTCCTATCCAAGGTTTGTTTTGTCAATAACCTCAATTCTTTTTTGGATTCTATAAAATACTAGTTGTAGCATTAATAATAATGATACCCAGCTTTAAATACTATATTTCCTTAGACATAATAACAATAGCTGACATTTAAGAAAAAGATTTTATTTATTTATTTTGGAGAGAGAGCATGCAAGCTGGGGAAGGGACAGAGGGAAATGGAGAGAAAGAATTTTAAGCAGACTCCATGCTGGGGGCAGAGCCCAACGTAGGGCTGATCTCACAACCCTGAGATTATGACCTGAGCTGAAAACAAGAGTTGGACGCTTAACTGACTGGGTCACCTAGGTGCCCCAGTAGCTGACATTTTATTACCATGTGCCAAGTGGCAACTTGCTCAATTCTCTTCTTCTTTTCTTTCTTTTTTTTTTTTTTTTTAAGGGTTTTATTTATTTATTTGAGAGAAAGAAAAAGGGTGTGTGCACGAATAGGATGGGGAGGGGCAGAGGGAGACGGACAAGAAGACTCCTTGTTGAGCAGACCCTGATGTGGGGCTCAGTCCCAGGACCCTGGGATCATGACCTGATCTAAAGGCAGTTGCTTAACCAACTAAGCCACCCAGGCACCCTAATTCTTTCTCTTTTTTAAAAATTATTTTTATTGTGGTAAAATATATATAACATAAAATTTACCATCTTAACCATTTTTAAAAATCAGTGGTATTAAATACATTCATAATGTGTGCAAACATCACTACCTTTCGTCTCTAGAACTCTTTTCATCATGCAAAACTAAAATTCTGTATCCATTAAGTGATAGTTTTCCATTCCCCTCTTCCTCCAGCTTCTAGCAACCACCATTCTACTTTCTGTTTCTCTGACTTTTATCACTCTAGGTACCTCATAAAAATGGAATCATGCATTATTTTGTCTTTTTGTGATTATAATGTCCTTGAAGTTTATTTATATTGTGCCATATATCAGAATTTCCTTTTTAAAGCCTAAATAATATTCCAATGTATACCACATTTTTGTATCCATTCATCTGTAAATGGACACTTGGGTTGCTTACACAATTAAACAGTTGTGAATAATGCTGCCATGAAGTGAACATAGGTATACTACCTAATTTAATTCTTTCAAGTACCTTGAGAGGTAGACACTTCTTTTTTTTTAAAGGTTTTATTTATTTATTTGACAGACAGAGATCACAAGCAGGCAGAGAGGCTGGCAGAGAGAGGAGGAAGCAGGCTCCCCACGGAGCAGAGAGCCCGATGTGGGGCTTGATCCCAGGATCCTGGGATCATGACCTAAGCCCAAGGCAGAGGCTTTAACCCACTGAGCCACCCAGGCACCCCGAGAGGTAGACACTTTTGATGAGGAAGTTGAGTCTTAGAGCAGTCAAGTGATTTATGCAAAATCACAGAGCTAAGAAGTCTGTCTTGGATGAATGTTCTTAACTACCATAGTAAACTTCCATGTATTTTAGGATACAGTGGTGTAGTAGTTCAATACATAGGCTTAGAACAGGCATATATAAATTTCTGAGCAATACAAGATGGCAAAACCAGAAAGGGATAAAGAAGTTGCAAA
The DNA here is from genome assembly GCA_003697995.1 of Taxidea taxus jeffersonii. Classification (NCBI taxonomy): domain Eukaryota; kingdom Metazoa; phylum Chordata; class Mammalia; order Carnivora; family Mustelidae; genus Taxidea; species Taxidea taxus. The sequence goes on along the minus strand of ML105229.1, from coordinate 255,490 downwards.
TCTGAAGTTTAAGCATATGCTTAGGAGTTGGAGAGTTAGAATCATTATTTGACGAGATTTTTGTTTCTAATCTGTCTGCCTATTTTTTTTAGGGATCTAGATAGCAAGCATTATTGAGTCTGGTAATACAGGCTTCCCAAAGCCCATGATGATAGCATTTGTACCATTGACACATGTAAGCAAAGTAAGCAGTTTAAATTATATTTTTAATTGTTGGGTGCAACAATTTTGCTCTATATCTTATTATACACTTGGTTATTTGTACTACATATCATTAATTCTGTGGAATGGGAGGGAGGAATTTAGAAACTGACCCTGGGCCTTAGACCTTGCCCAACTTTTATAGTGTTGATTTTTAAGCTTTGTACAATACTCTGAATCTTGCTGGTTGAAGGGGGTGCTTGAAACAGAAATATCTGTATTTGAAAATTATTAATATCTGTTAATAGAAATAAGCACACATATTTTACTGAGAAATCTTGGAGAATCTGTGATTTTTTTTTTTTAATGGTAGATACCATCAAGTCTTCATGATTTACTTGTGATGAATTACCTAAATTAAAAAAAAAAAGTTAGAGTCATTTGATGATTTTTCCATAGACTAAGTTTTACTAAGTATCAAGCTTAAACAAAAGAAGATAGATGAACAGAACATAGTAGAAAATTTGCAGTTTAAGCAATGTATAAAACAAAGATGGCTATGGTTAGGTAGAAGACATTTAAATGTTGGGAAGTTGTCTAAATGTTCAGTGTCATGCTTCTGGCTTGCCATTTAATGTACAATTAACATTTTAAGATCAAAGGCTGGTTAGGCAAATTTGACAAATTGGTGTGGAAGTGAATGGGCTTTGCAGTTTAAAATTAAATAATACATGTCTGTTTACCTACGGTTGTGTGTATGTAAGTGATCACTTAATAGAATGAAACTGTGGACTTAAAGTCAATTTAAGACCACAAAACCTTAATCATATCTGTTTCATGACCTTAAATTGATGTGATAGGAGGATTTTAAAAAGAATTAATTCTTTTAAAGAAGATTGCTATGCTTGTCGCATCAGTAAATCAAAATAAAATTACTTCTTGGGTTGGAATCTTTTATAATGCTAAGTGAAAAATTTGATAGGTTTTGGGGTGCCTGGGTGGCTCAGTCGTTAAGCATCTTTCTTTGGCTCCAGTCATGATCCTAGGGTCCTGGGACTGAGCCCTGCAATTGGCTTCCTGCTCAGCGGGAAGCCTGCTTCTACTTCACCCTCTGCCCCTGTTTGTGGTCTCTCTCTTGCTGTGTCTCTTTCCATCAAGTAAACAAATAAAATCTTAAAAAAATTTTTTTGATGAAGAGAATATGTTAGCACTGTACCTTCATTTCAGTGACTGTTAACAGTAATCATAAATTATAAAAAGTTGAGGTGGTGGTGGTGGTATTACTGTATGTATGTGTGTTCTCTTTAATTTGTTAATGTGAAAATAAGAATGACCTTAATGTGAATTTTTTGAATTTCTGGAAGATAAAATAAAGCTGTACTTGTCTTTCAAATAGTTTTTCTTTTTAAGGGTTGAAATGTTATTTTGTCACATAAACAGGTAAATAGCTATTAGTTTGAACATAAAGTTCCTGTGTAGGATTACATTGTTTTATCATCACATATTGTTTTGTGAAAGTCATGCAAACAGTGATTCTGAAACTCATCAGAAGTCTTTCTCTGAGATTCCTGAACTAACTTTGGGAGACTTTAGACTGTGTTTCTGTAGAATTCTAGTCTAAATGGTGGTTGGGTTGCCAACCAAGGTTATAAAGTTTGCTTAATTCCCAAGGTACCTCCATTACTGTATTTCAGCTGTGAAAAATGATAAAAGGTACTGTTCCAATGTTCCAACATTGGTAACTAACCAAACTATAATTGGAACAAATGCAAGAAGCTTATAAAAAACACTATTTTGACTAGTTTAAAAGTTCTGTTGGGGAAAACTGATTTGCTTTTATAGGATGAGAAGAGTGAGAGTATGATGGAGATTGTGAGGGGGACTCTGTGACACTGATTATTTTGTGTAGGTGGATTAAAATCTTAACAACTTTTAAATTTTGCTTGATACAGATGTGTCACTAGCCTTGATCAGAGTTTTCTTAGGTTCATTAATGGAACCATAAGTACATGAGGTGAGAAAGAGGAAAATGTCTTTTATTTAAATTTTTTTTGTAAAATAGGTGTAATACAATTTGTTTTTAGGAGTTGAAAGAAAGAGAAAAAATTGGGCTAAAGGAGACATGGATATACTTTGCAAAAGAGATTACCATAGATAAAATTACCATAGAATGGTGAGTTAGAGAAAAAGGCAAAGTGTGCATTAGCCCCCATGGGGAAGGAAGAAAGCTGGTGTTTGGCAAGTCAGCTGTTCTTGTATTTTTAGAATAAGGTGTGACAGGTGTTAGTAGGTCAGGGGCAGAGGCTGACCACCTGCTGTTATGTCAGGCAGGTTTATAATTGTATCTGGGGAAGTGGCTGTATACTGAATTTTCTATGTAAGAAATTTTAGTATAACTGAATTTTTTCTGTATAGTTTTATAACCTTGAGAATTAGGTTTCAGGTACTTGTGTGGCAGTTCTTTTGGTAATAGAGATGATAAGTAATATAGCTGGTATGGAGGTTTGGCCATGCGTTCTTATGAGAGAAAAGATACAAAGAGAAAGTAAACTCTGGACTTAATGTATACACTTATCTCTGTTAAAGGACAGGAAATAGACAGCATGTCTCTTGGCATGAAATTATTATATAAAGAGCTAGCTAGTATCATGTAAACCTTGATATTAAGAGTATGTTGGGGAACATAATAGTGAGGTTACATCACAGACACATTTAAATTACTTGAATTTACATGTTATATAGTGGGCAAAAAGGAAAAAGAAAACACCAGCCTATCTCTTAGCATTACATTGACTGTAAGCAGTAGAAATTAACTTTGGCTAATTTAAGGAATGAATAGAATGAATAGAAACAGTCTGGGAAAATGGATAGGAATCAAGGGCAGCCAGGTATGAAGGACCAGAGCCAAGATCAGGCACAGGAACACTTTGAGTAGGAAGCCACTGCTGACACTTGCTGACAGTGACTCTGCTGTCACTCTGAATAATTTTTCAGCTATTCCAGGAGAGGCCTTTTGACTTTCAATATGGAAATGAAATTTTCCGTATCCATATTTAAAACATGATATCTGTCACTTTTGCCAAGCCAAATCTTTACTCCTTCCTTGCTAAATGCTTCATGGCTCAGTAAATAAGGTACACCCAGTTACTTATGCCAGAGGCTGGGAAGTCACCCTTGACTTCTATTCTTTCAGCCCCATATCTAATCAATAGCATATTGTTCTCTCAATCTGCCTCTTTTTTTTTTTTTTGTATTATTTATTTATTTTTTTGAGTGTGTTGTTTGCTTCAGGGGTACAGGTCTGTGAATCATCAGTCTTACACAATTCACAGCACTCACTGTAGCACATACTCTCCCCAGTGTCCATAACCCAACCACCCTATCTCTGGTACCCCCAGCAGCCCTCAGTTTGTTTCCTGGGATTAAGAGTCTCTTATGGTTTATCTCCCTCCCTGGTCCCATCTTGTTTCATTTTTTCCCTCCCTTCCCCCCTCGCCCCCCCCCCCCGCCCTGCCTCTCAGATTCCTCCTATCATAGATACCATATGATAATTGTCTTTTTCTGATTGACTTATTTCGCTTAGCATAATACCCTCTAGTTCCATCCACATTGTTGCAAATGGCAAGATTTCATTTTTGATGGCTGCATAGTATTCCATTGTATATAGGTACCATATCTGCTTTATTCATTCATCTGTTGATGGACATCTAGGTTCTTTCCATAGTTTGTCTATTGTGGACATTGCTGCTATAAACATTGGGGTGCAGGTGCCCCTTTGGATCACTACATTTATATCTTCGGGGTAAATACCCAGTAGTGCAGTTGCTGGGTCATGGTAACTCTATTTTCAACTTTTTGAGGGACCTCCATACTGTTTTCCAGAGTGGCTGCACCAGCTTGCATTCCCACCAACAATCTAAGCTTTCTCTGCATCCTCTCCAACATCTGTCATTTCCTGACTTGTTAATTTTAGCCATCCTGACTGACGTGAGGTGGTATCTCACTGTGGTTTTGATTTGTATTTCCCTGATGGTGAGTTGTCAGTCTGCCTCTTAAATGCCTTGAGTTTATCCAGTTACCTCTAAGTCATCTTTGTGACTTATAGTCCCATTGGTATAGGACAGAAGCTTCATAATATCTCTGGTCTACACATTGGTTTCTAGCCTGTAGGACTCTACCTTATGTGGGAGTGAACTTTAAAAAATATGGGTCAGATTATTCTCAGTGGTCTGCCTTTTATTTACCTACCATTTCTCAGCTCTGGTCGACCCTTTTAACCATGATGGCAGACCGGGACTCTACAAACTCCCATTTCTACGCTGCCAGCTTGCTTCCTATTGGGTTTCACCACTGGGACCCCTGGAGGGCATTTGGGAGGTAAGAGAAGGGACTTCTGTTTCTAGTTTCTTCATACCTCCAGCAGCCAACAATAACCGTTGCTTCATTCTCCAGCTTCTTTTGGCACTCCCAGCGCCAGCCTTGCTGCTCCCTCTCCCAAGTACCAGTTTCTGGGCCGTGCATTCTAGGTAGGTGGAGTGCCACTTGCATCTCTTCCTCACTCACCCCCACTGGGCTGTGTCCCCTTAGCAGTTTGAACTTCCTCTTGCCTGTGCCTCCATAGGGATTCAAACTTGAGTTGGAGGGCTCCTCTTCTTGGAGGCCAAGTGTCAACCATGTGGTGCCAACTCCTTAGAGGTTTGAACACCGAACTCCATGGACCTCCCTCTTTCTTCCAGGCATAGCCCCATAATACCCTTCCTCCAGGCTCCTAGCTTCTCATAACACACCTTTTCTGTTTTGTTCCCCCAGCCCTTTGGTGGTGGTAGTACTTCCTGCAGTTATTAATCTCTTGATTCCCTTAGCCTTCCCTTTTTACCTTTTCAGCTTTTCAATATCTGTGTAACCAGGTTCCTGTATTAAATCAGTGTTTGAATTACCCATATGGTTTCTGTTTGTCTCATTTAAGAGGTTTTCCATTTTCTAGCAATAAAGTTGAAAAAAGATTTTCATTAATTCCTAAGTTTGGAACGACTTCTATAGTCTCAAGCCATGCCATCCCTCCCACCCCCACTTTCTTAGGGGTGAGTAGGAGCAGAGGGAAAGAGAGAATCTTAAGCAGGCTCTATACCCAGCGTGGAGCCCCACAACCTGACCTGAAATCAGGAGTTGGTTGCTTAACCAACTGAGCCACCCAGGTACCCTCCCTCTTTTTCTCTTTATGCTTCAGTATTCTGAATTTTTTTTTAGTTGCCAGAACACGCACATTCAGTTTTTGTCTCAAAAGATAGTGCACCTGGTAGACTATACCACGCTCTGATTGTCAACAGCCCCACCTACCTTTCCTTCTCCCTCCCACACCATAGCAGTTGCTTGGTTAACTCTTGCATAAGGCAGGCGGGAGGCAGTACGCTGTAGAGGTTGTAGAGATAAGCTGTTGCCTAGATTTTAATATCAACTTTGTTATTTTGCTGGCTTTATGATCTTAGGCAAGTTACCTAATACATGTTTCAGTTTCCTTATCTGGAAAATTAGGATGATTTACCTACATGATTGGGTTATTGTAAGGCTTAAATGTGTTACTATAAAGTACACTGAACACTGCTCTCTGTATAGTCATTGCTCAGTAAGTGATAATAACCTGCTGTTATTATCAGCTACATGAGAATCCTTCTGGGATACCTTTCTCGATCTTCCCACTCTGACAGGTTCCACCTTTCGTATGCTCCTGTAGCGTCATGTCCTTCACCTTTTCCATATTTAACTATGTTTGAGGTTACTTGTTTATTGTCTTGCCAGCATATAATGATATATGGGATAATTACCTTTTTTTTTTTTTTTTAAAGCATCTGGCCACTTTCAGAGATTCTGGAGTGGTGTGGAATATTTTTACGTTCCTTATCTTCTCTCCCTAACATGAAAAAGCTCCTTATTTTTCATAGATACCATATAATAAAAGAACACATGACTTGGAATAACTGGATTTGAAACCAAAAAATCATATCCCATAAACTTTTGTTCCAAAGCCTAAAAATTTATGTGTGCAGCAGAATCCCTGAATACCAACTGCTAAATAATTTTTCTCGTATCTCTGCAGATGGAGGCTGTGTTTCTCATGAGCAATCCTTTATATTGAATTCTATCTTCTAAAGCCTTTTTTTCCCTTGATCTTTTTTTTTTATAGTTAAATTTTTAAAATTTATTTATTTTTAAGATTTTATTTATTCATTAGTTAGAGAGCGAGCACAGGCAGACAGAGAGGCAGGCAGAGGCAGAGGGAGAAGCAGGCTCCCTGCCGAGCAAGGAGCCCGATGTGGGACTCGATCCCAGGACGCTGGGATCATGACCTGAGCCGAAGGCAGCCACTTAACCAACTGAGCCACCCAGGCGTCCCATTTCCCTTGATCTTTTAAAATCTGTTTACTGTAGGGGCACCTGGGTGGCTCAGTTGGTTAAGAGTCTGCCTTTGGCTTAGGTCATAATACTGGGATCCTAGGATCCAGCCCAACATCATGCTCCCTGTTCAGCGGGGGTCTGCTTCTCTCACTCCCTCTACCCTCCCTGCTGTTTGTGCTCACATTCTCTCTCTCAAATTAATAAAACCTTAAAAAAATGTTTACAGTAAGTGTACATAGACAGGATTTTCTTTTAATATTCTACTTGAAGTTAAAAGAAAGTTTTGATAGTAAGAGATATATGTGTGTGTGTGTGTGTGTGTGTGTGTATGAATGATATATGTCCTATATATAATGTGTTAAAGTATGAATATAAAATAAACAGTTATGATAGGAAAAACAACTATGCCACACCTTGGGATTGAATATTTATTCAGTTTCAACATTAAATTTAATTCTGAGTTTCTGAGCAGCCAGTGAAAAGGGAAATATAATTTTTGTCAACATATGAGCAGAAGAACATTTCTTTTTTTGAATTTTAAAATGTATTAGCCTAATTCAGCTGTCCTAAAATTGTGAATGTGAGCACTAATGCTGCTAAATACTAAGGGTATCAAGATTAAGTTTGAAGATAATGGGCTAAATAAGATAAACAGACTTCTCTTTTTCTTTTGTCAAAAGTTTTTTATTTTAGGGGCGCCTGGGTGGCTCAGTAGGTTAAAGCCTCTGCCTTTGGCTCAGGTCATGATCTCAGGTCCTAGGATCGAGCCCCATATCAGGCTCTCTGCTCAGTGTTGAGCCTACTCCCTCCTCTCTCTGCCTGCCTCTCTGCCTACTTGTGATCTCTGTCTGTCAAATAAATAAATAAAATCTTTAAAAAAAAAGTTTTTAATTTTAATTCCAGTGTAGTTAACATACAGTGTTATATTAGTCTCAGGTGTACAATATAGTGATTCAATAATTCTATACATTACTCAGTGTTCATCACGGTTAAATGTATTCTTTAATCCCCATCCCCGATTTCACCCATCCCCTCATCCAATTTCCCTCTGGTAACCATCCTTTTGTTCTCTATAGTTAAGAGTCTGTTTTTGGTTTATCTCTCTCTCACCTTTCCTCCCCCTTTTTATGTTTGTTCTGTTTTTTTAAATTCCACATATGAATGAAATGACATATGTCTTTCTCTAACAGACTTATTTTGCTTAGCATTTTATACTGTCTTGCTCCATCCAAGATGTTGCAGATGGCAAGATTTCATTCTTTTTTTATGGCTGAGTATTTTTTATATATATATACAGACATACACACACACACAGACACCCCCCCCCCATCTTCTTTATCCTTTCATGTTTCAGTGGACTCTTGGTCTGCCTCCATGATTTGGCTATTGTAAATAATGCTTCAGTAAACATTGGGATGCATGCATCTTTTAGGCTTAGGGTTTTGTATTCTTTGGGTAAATACCTAGTAGTGCCATTACTGGATTGTAGAATAGTTCTATTTTTAATTTTTTGTGGAATGTCCATACTATTTTCTGGAGCACTGCACAGTTTGCTTTCCCACCAACAGTGCAGGAAGATTCCTCTTTCTCCATATCCTTGCCAACGTTGTTTCTTGTGTTGTTTTAGCCATTCTGAGTAAGTGTGAGGTGATATTTCATTGTAGTTTTGATTTGCATTTCCCTGATGAAAAGTGATCTTGAGCACCTTTTTGTGTGTCTGTTAGCCATTGTATGTCTTGTTTGGAGAAATGTCTGTTCAAGTCTTCTGCCCATTTTTAAGTTGGATTATTTATTTTTTGGGTGTTGAATTATGTAAGTTCTTTATATATCTTGGATATTAACCCTTTATCAAGTATGTCATTTGCAAGTATCTTCTCCCATTCAGTAGGTTGTCTTTTAGTTTTGTTGATTGTTTCCTTCGCTGTGCAGAAGCTTTTTATTTTAATGCAGTCACAATAGTTTATTTTTGCTTTTTTCCCTTCCCCTCAGGAGACTTATCTAGAAAAATGTTGCTGTGGCCAATGTCAGAGAAATTGCTGCCTGTGCTCTCTTTTAAGGGTTTGATGGTTTCCTGTCTCACATTTATGTCTTTCATTGATTTTGAATTTATTTTTGTGTGTGGTGTAAGAAAGTGGTCCAGTTTCATTCTTTTGCATGTAGCTGTCCAGTTTTCCCAACACCTTTGTTGAAGAGACTGTCTTTCACCCGTTGCATATTCTTGTCTCTTTTGTTATAAATTAATTGACCATATAATTGTGGGTTTGTTTCTGGGTTTTCTGTTCTGTTCCATTGATCTGTGTGTTTGTTTTTGTGCCAGTACCATACTGTTTTGATTACTGCAGCTTTGTACTATGACTTGAAGTCTGGAATTGTGATGCCTCAAGGTTTGTTTTTCTTTTTCAAGATTGTTTTGGCTATTTGGGGTCCCCATACAAGTTTTAGGATTATTTGTTGTAGTTCTGTGAAAAATGGCATTGATATTTTGCTAGGTGTTGTATTAAATCTGTAGCTTGCTTCTTTCATCAGTGTTTTAGAGTATACTTATCAGTTCCGATAGTTTTTTGGTGGAGTCTCTTGGGTTTTCTACAGAGTATCATGCCATCTGCAAATAATGAAAGCTTTACTTCTTTACTAATTTGGATGTCTTTTTGTTATTATAAAGAAACTTCTTACATGTTTTCTCATAATCTTAAGTATTCTTAACATGTATCTTGACTTTCTAAGAGAAAGATAGTTTCCTTAATTCATTTTGCCATTAAATGCTTTTTAAAGTAAATACTAAGCTTTGCAAAGTGCTGGCCTAAGTCATTGAACAACTTGATGGATTATGTCTTCAATACCATTTTTGCAGAAGATATCACAATTGCTTTTTATTTGACCTTTCCTTACGTTGATTTAACTTTTCTTTGAAACACAATCCAGGGGAAGGCTAACTTCTTCCAAGAAGTCTAGGTTCTCCCTATCCACCAGGAGTTGCTGCTTTTGAAAAGCACATGTGGGAATGCTTTAGGGGCTAAGTATTTCTGTTGTCTTCCTGCCTGCTGACCTGGCAGTAGGTCTGAGTCTCAGAGGCACAGTCATTCTAGACTAAGGATTGATTTTATTTTTCCTAGTGTAACCTGACTCTCCAGGACCCATACCTACTAGGGCTACCATTGTTTCAATATGTAGCAAAGGCCTGAGCTCTCCACCTTCTCTCCAGGGGCCTGCTGGGACTAATTATTTTGAAAACACTAGTAACAGCATGCTTCCAATTTAGTCCTCAGATGTAGTAAGCTCTTTTGGTCTTCTTTGCTGCTCTTCAACCTGTTTGTCACACACTTCTTGTACCTTAATCAGTTCTCCCATTTCTCCTTTCATGTTCTAAACATGTCTGTTTGCTCTTTAGAACACTTGTTTATGGGAAACAAATTATCCTCTTGTTACATTAACCTCTGCTTGTTAACTTCCATCTCTTCATTTAATGTTTCTTCTACCTCTCCACCCCCACTCCCGGGGCTGGGGCTTAACTTGATTGAAGTACATCTTTCAGTTGTTGCTGCTTTTTTCTGAAATACCTTGTGGGCCCAAGGTTGGGCAAGACTGGTCAGCTTTATTTATTTGACAGACAGAGATCACAAGTAGGCAGAGAGGCAGGCAGAGAGAGAGGAAGGGAAGCAGGCTCCCTTGAGCAGAGAGCCCGATGCAGAGCTCGATCCCAGGACCCCGGGGATCATGACCAGAGCCAAAAGGCAGAGGCTTTAACTCACTGAGCCACCCAGGCTCCCCAGGTCTTACGCCTTTTAACTTTCATACTTATTCCTGTCAGTTTTCTCTCATTTGAAAATTTTGGTACCTGGATATCATCTTTTCACCCCCAATCTTGCCATTATTCATTTGGTAGCATAGCCTATTCATCTGTAATTTCTTCAACTTGAATCCATTTGGACTTTATTTTTATATGTATAGCATGAAGTACAGCTCCATTCTTGGTGATCCACTGATGGGGAAGCAGTGACAGTAACTTGAACATTTGAGGGAATGATGCATTTTAAAGTATATAACCCTCCCCATAAATTGATTGGGTCTAAGAAGATAAGGGCTGATAAAAATTCTCAGGAAAGTTTAAAAGGTTTAAAATGTTTTGTGTTTAATATTAAAAATTTTAATTTTATAGGAATGATTGAGAATGTACTTGAAATGGTGATATCTGGCTATATTATAATTGATTCAAAGAGAGGGATTGGCTCTTTTGCTAACTGTAGTCTAGTAGAAAGAGCATTGGATAGTTTGAAGTCCAGCCTTTTGCCAGTCAAGTACTTTCTCTTTTTTCCTACAGCAAAGTGGAGAGTAATAACTAATTCATAAAGTCATTGGGCTAATAAAATGCAATGATTCCGTATAAGTATATGTGTATTTTGTAAACTTTGATGTTTAAGATCTAATAAAAATTAGAGAACTATTCTCTCCTAAGGTAGGTCATAAGGTTGCACTTCAACATCACATTGTCTGCATAAAAAACTTTGATTTCTCTATACCCTGTCTGTTTTTATAGGAAAAAAAATTATTTTTAAAAAGTATTTTTTATTTGTGGTACTTTAATCTGAATGATAATTGTTGGGGTTAGGAGACTCCAGTGAACATTATTCTGTGCAGCTATTGTAAGCCTAAGGAAAAATTATTTCTTTGGATCCTTCACTTGAATTATACTATTAATATTATCTTTTTAATGTTTAATCTACAGGTATATGATGTTGATTGATGGCACAAATGAAGTTTTTATGATTGATAGAGATAATTCAGTGTTTCATGTTTCAAATCTGGAATTTCCATTTCGTAAAGATCTCCGTATACATTTATCAAATACTCTCTTGGATGGGGTAAGTTGTATTTTTTTTTTTAAGTTAGACACTGCTATTTTTCTTTTTCTTGCAAGTAAATTTTTTTTTTTTTAGAGTAGAGAGGGTCAGAGGGGAAGGGAGATAAAGAATCTTAAGTAGAATCCAGTCAAGCGTGGGCTTGAAGTGGGCCCCAATCTTACAAGCCAGACATCATGACCCGAGCCAAAATCAGGAGTTGGACACTTAACTGATTAAAGGCGCCCCTAAATGTGTATTTTTATTAAGTCAATAGGAAACTTATCATCTAGTTTGTTAAAGATTTTTTTGAGGTATAATTGATATATAAGAAAATAATCCAGTTTCTTATTAAGATGTTAAATTTTATTTATCTCTTACTTTCACTTACTCTCACTTGATCATTGTCTTGGCTATGGGAATAAGTGAACAAAAATAAATCTTAATATTTTTTTGCTCCTTGTGATTGAAAAAATAATTCTTGTTGAAAAAGACTACTTTTATTTTATTGTTTTACTTGTCAGTTGAATTTTAATTATGTGATACAACATATCACATTTTCCCCTGGCTCTTCAGCTATATGAGCTAATAGTTCTTGTTTAAAGAGAAATATGCCTTTGAAATCAACCACTATACTTTTACATTTGAATTTTAAAAGCTGGTAAGAATTTTCCATTTTCTTTTCTTTAAAGATTTTATTTATTTATTTGACACAGAGAGAGACAGCCAGAGAGGGAACATAAGCAGGGTGAATGGGAGAGGGAGAAGCAGGCTTCCCAATGAGCAGGGAGCCCTATTCAGGGCTTGATCCCAGGACTCTGGGATCATGACCTGAGCTGAAGGCAGATGCTTAATGACTTAGCCACCAGGTATCCCTGGATTTTCCCATTTCAGAAAATACATTTAATAATCATAAAATTACTTCATTAAAAATATTTTAATTTTCTCCCATATAAGCAGCTTTCTTCTTCCCAATTCTGAAAATATCTGTTCATTATAAATAAAAATTAAAATAATATAGAATATTAGGAAAGAGCTGGTGAAAATCATCAGAACTACTATTGGAGTAATTTATATTATCATTTGATGAACATTATTCCAGACTTCTCTCTGTGACATAGTGTTCAATCTTATGTCTATTCCAGTGGAATGTAATACTCATATTAATAATAGGAACTCAGAACATAGATTCTTTAGTATAGTTGGGATCCTTTATAGTCCGATAAGATTCTAAATAATCATGGAACCTCTGCCTTGGTTGAAAGTGAGTGCTCTGGTGAAATATGTATACACATGTATAGTTAAATGTTTTGTATGAAAAGAACCAAATGGTACATGTGTTTTGTAACTTGTCTTTTTCTCCTAATGTAGCAGTTTGATTTGGATGTATTTCTCACATAAATGTCTGAATGGTATAACATTGTATATGTAAACACCATAAGTTTTGGGGTATCCAAACTATCTTGACTGTGAAAATTGTAGTAGATGCTCTTTAAAAATATGACCCATCTCAATAACCCAAACTTAACCTAATGAATTAGATTCTCTCAGGGACCAGAGTCATCTGTACTTTTTTTTTAGAATTCTTTTTTTTTTTTTTTTAATTTTATTTATATGTCAGAGAGAGAGAGTGCGAGCATAGGCAGACAGAGTGGCAGGCAGAGGCAGAGAGAGAGGCAGGCTCCCTGCTGAGCAAGGAGCCCGATGTGGGACTTGATCCCAGGACGCTGGGATCATGACCTGAGCCGAAGGCAGCCACTTAGCCAACTTAGCCACCCAGGTGTCCCTCATCTCTACTTTTAATAAGTGCCCAAGTAATCAGGCAAGTTTAAGAAATAGTTCTGTAATTTATTTAAACAGTTCTCTTTTGGCGAACATTTTTTTTTAGGTTTTTATTTTTATTTTTTTAATTGGAAGACATTTAATGCATATCCTTATACTTTTTTCCTTTTACAATTGTGCAGTTTTTTTAAACATTAAAACATTTTTTTAGAATTCAGTTAATTAATGTTTAATATATTATTGGTTTCAGAGGTACAGGTCTGTGATTCATCAGAGTCAGTGGTCATTACATCACATGCCCTCCTTAATGTCCATCACCTAGTTACTGCATCCCTCCTCCGCTCCCCCTTACAGGGATCCACAGTTTGTTTCCCATGATTAAGAGTCTCTTATGGTTTGCCTCCCTGTCTGGTTTTGTCTTGTTTTTTTTCCACTCTTCCCCTATGATCCTCTGTTTTGTTTCTTAAATTCCACATATCAGTGAGATGATATGATAATTGTCTTTCTCTGATTGGCTTATTTTGCTTAATGTAATACTCTCTAGTTCCATCCACGTCATTGCAAATGACAAAATTTCATTTTTTGATGGCTGAGTAGTATTCCATTGTGTGTGTGTGTGTGTGTGTGTGTGTGTGTATAACACACACCACATCTTCTTTATCCATTCGTCTGTTGATGGACATTTAGGCTCTTTGCATAGTTTGGCTACTTTGGACATTGCTGCTGTAAACACTGGGGTGCAGGGTGCCCCTTCAGGTCACTACATTTTTATCTTTGGGGTAGATACCCCCAGTAGTGCAACTGCTCGGTTGTAGGGTGGCTCTATTTTCAACTTTTGGAGGAACCTCCATACCGTTTTCCAGAGTGGCTGTACCAGCTTGCATTCCTACCATCGGTGTAAGAGGGTTCCCCTTTCTTTGTGTCCTCACCAACATGTCATTTTTTGACTTGTTAATTTTAGTCATTCTGGCTGGTGTGAGGTGGTTTCTCATTGTGCTTTTAATTTGTATTTCCCTGGTGCCAAGGGATGTTGAGCACCTGTTGGCCGTTTGGATGTTTGCTTTGGAGAATTGTCTGTTCATGCCTTATGCCCATTTCTTGATTGGATTATTTGTTCTTTGGGTGTTGGATTATTTGTTCTTTGGGTGTTGAGTTTGATAAATTCTTTATAGATTTTGGATACTAGCCCTTTATCTGCTACATCATTTGCAAATATCTTCTCCAGTTCTGTTGGTTGTCTTTTGGTTTTATCAACTGTTTCCTTTTATTTTGGAGCACCTGTGTGGCTTAGTAGGTTAATAAGCCTCTGCCTTCGGCTCAGGTCATGGTCTCAGGGTCCTGAGATTGAGCCCTGCTCAGCAGGGAGCCTGCTTCTGCCGCTCTCTCTGCCTGCTTGTGATCTCTGTTTGTCAAATAAATAAATAAAATCTTAAAAAAAAAAGGTTTTATTTTGATGAAGTCCCAATAGTTCATTTTTGCCTTTGTTTCCCTTGTCTTTGGAGATGTGTCTAGCAAGAAGTTGCTGTGGCTCAGGTCACAGAGGTTGCTGCCTGTGTTCTTTTCTAGGATTTTGATGGATTCCTGTCTCACATTTAGGTCTTTTATCCATTGTGAATCTATTTTTGTGTATGGTATAGGGAAATGGTACAGTTTCATTCTTTTACATGTGGCTTTCCAATTTTCCCAGCACCAGTTATTGAAGATACTGTCTTTTCCATTGGCTATTCTTTCCTGCTTTGTTGAAGATTAGTTGACCACAGAGTTGAGGGTCCATTTCTGGGTTCTCTGTTCTGTTCTGTTGATCCATTTGTCTTTTTTTTTGTGCCAGTACCATGCTGTCTTGATGATTGCAGCTTTGTAATAGAGCTTGAAGTCAGGCATTGTGATATCCCCAGTTTTGGTTTTCTTTTTTAACATTCCTCTGGCTATTCAAGGTCTTTTCTGGTTCCGTACAAATTTTAGGATTATTTGTTCCAGTTCTGTGAAAAATATCGACAATATTTTGATACGGGTTGCATTGAATGTATAGATTGCTCTAGGTAGCATAGCCACTTTAACAATATTTGTTCTTTCAATCCATGAGCATGGAATGTTTTTCCATTTCTTTGTGTCCTCCTCCATATCGTTCATGAGTGTTCTATAATTCTCTGAGTACGTGTCCTTTGCTTCTTGGGTTAGGTTTATTCCTAGGTATCTTGTGGTTTTAGATGCAATTGTAAGTGGGATCAATTCCTTAATTCCTCCTTTTTGTGTCTCATTGTTAGTGTATAGAAATGCAAGTGATTTCTGTGGATTGATTTTATATTCTTCCACTTTGCTGAGTTCCTATATGAGTTCTAGCAGTTTTGGGGAGGAGACTTTGGGTTTTCCCAAAGTGGAGACTTTTTCCACATAGAATATCATGTCATCTGCAAAGAGTGAGAATTTGATTTCTTCTTTGCTGATTTGGATGCCTTTTATTTTTTATTTTGTCATCTGAGTGGTGAGGCTAGGACTTCTAGTACTATGTTGAACAGCAATGGTGATAGTAGACATCCCTGCTGTGTTCCTGACTTTAAGGGAAAAGCTCTCTGTTTTTCTGAATTGAGAATGATATTCACTGTGGGCTTTTCATAGATGGCTTTTATGATATTGAGGTATGTTCCCATTATCCCTACACTCTGAAGAGTTTTAATCAAAAAAGGATGCTGGGGGTGCCTGGGTGGCTCAGTGGGTTAAAGCCTCTGCCTTCGGTTCAGGTCATGATCCCAGGGTCCTGGGATCGAGCCCCGCGTCGGGCTCTCTGCTCAGCAGGGAGCCTGCTTCCTCCTCTCTCTCTGCCTGCCTCTCTGCCTACTTGTAATCTCTGTCTGTCAAATAAATAAATAAAATCTTAAAAAAAAAAAGGATGCTGTACTTTGTCAAATGCTTTTTCTGCATCTATTGAGAGGATCATATGGTTCTTCTCCTTACTTTTATTTATGTAGTGTATCACATTAACTGATTTACCGATGTTGAACCTTTGCAGCCCAGGAATAAATCCCACTTGGTCACAGTGAATAATCCTTTTAATGCACGGTTGGTCCTATTTTCTAGTATGTTGGTGAGAATTTTTGCATCCATGTTCATCAGGGGTATTGGTCTGTAATTCTTTTTGGTCGTTGTCTGGTTTGGAATCAAGGTAATACTGGCCTTATAGAAAGAATTTGGAAGTTTTCTTTCCATTTCGATATTTTGACACTGCTTCAGAAGAAGAGGTATTAATTCTTTAAATGTTTGGTAGAATTCCCATGGGAAGCTGTCTGTCCCTGGATTCTTGTTTGTTGGGAGATTTTTGATTACTGCAATTTCCTTGCTGATTATGGATCTGTTCAGGTTTTCTATTTCTTTCTGTTTCAGTTTTGGTAGTTTATACATCTCTAAGAATGCATCCATTTCTTCCAGATTGCCTAATTTGTTGACATATTGTTGCTGATAATATGTTCTTATAATTGTTTGTATTTCTTTGGTGTTAGTTGTGATCTCTTTTTCATTCATGATTTTATTTATTTGGGTCCTTTCTCTTTTCTTTTTGATAAGTCTGGCCAGGGATTTATCAGTCTTATTAGTTCTTTCAAAGAACCAGATCCCAGTTTCATTGGTCTGTTCTACTGGTCTTTTTGTTTCTATTTCATTGATTTTTGCTCTAATCTTTATTATTTTCTTCTCTTGCTGGGTCTAGGCTTTATTTGCTGTTCTTTCTCTAGGTCCTTTAGGTGTAAGTTTAGGTTGTGTAGTTGAGATCTTCCTTGTTTCTTGAGAAAGGCTGGTAGTGCTATATATTTCCCTCTTAGGGCCACCTTTGCTGCATCCCAAAGATTTTGAACAGTTGTGTTTCATTTTCATTTGTTTCCATGAATTTTTAAAATTCTTGTTTAATTTCCTGCTTGATGCATTCATTCTTTAGTAGGATTCTCTTTAGCCTCCGTGCATTTGAGTTCTTTCCAAGTTTCCTGTTGAGTTCCAGTTTCAAAGCATTGTGGTCTGAAAATATACAGGGAATGATCCCAATTTTGGTACTGGTTGAGACCTGATTTTTGACCCACGATGTGATGTATTCTGGAGAATGTTCCATTTGTGCTCAAGAAGAATGTGTACGCTGTTCCTGTAGGGTGGAATGTTCTGAATATACCTGTAGCATCCATCTGGTCCTTAGTGTGCCCTCAGAGAAAAGCAGTTCAATGATCTGTCTATTGTAGTGATCGGAGTGTTAAAGTCCCCTACTATTGTATTATTATTGATGTGTGTCCTTGGTTTTGTTATTAATTGATTTATAAAATTGGCTGCTCCCACATTAGGGGCATCAGTATTTACAATTGTTAGATCTTCTTGTTGGATAGACCCTTTAAGTATGATACAGTGTCCTTCCTCATCTCTTACTCCAGTCTTTGGTTTAAAATCATATTTGTGTGATATAAGGATTGCCACCTGAGCTTTCTTTTGGTGTTCATTAGCATGATAAATGGTTTTTCACCCCCTGACTTTCAATCTGGAGGTGTCTTTGGGTCTAAAGTGAGCCTTTTGCAGACAACATATTGATGGGTCTTGTTTTTTTTTTTAACCCAATCTGATGCCCTGTGTCTTTTGATTGGGGCATTTAACCCATTCTGTGTGACAGTTGAAAGATATGAATTTAGTGCTGTTGTATTGCCTGTCAAGTGACTGTTACTGTATATTGTCTCTGTTCCTTTTTGGTCTGTGTTGATTTGGGGCTCTCTGTTTAGAGGACCCTTTTCAATATTTCTTGTATGGCTGGTTTAGTGATCACAAATTTTTTAAATTTCTTTTGTCCTGGAAGCTTTTTATCACTCCTTCTATTTTGAATGATAGTCTAGCTGGATTAAGTATTCTTGGCTGCATATTTTTCTCATTTAGCATCCTGAATGTATCATGCCAGTTGTTTCTGGCCTGCCAGGTCTCTGTGGATAGGATTTTGGTCTGCTGCCAATCTAATGTTTCTACCCATGTAGGTTACAGACCTTTTGTCCCGAGCTGCTTTTAGGATTTTCTCTTTGTCTCTGAGATTTTTAAGTTTCACTATTATATGTTGGGGTGTTAACCCATTTTTATTGATTTTGGGAGGGTTGGATCTCTGTGCCTCCTGGCTTTTGATGCCTGTTTCCTTTCCCAGGTTAGGGAAGTTCTCTGCTATGATTTGCTCCAATATGCTTTTCACTCCTTTCTCTCTTTTCCCTTTTTCCTGGGATCTCAGTTATTTCAATATTGTTTTAGTTTATGGTATCATAAACTGAATTCTCCTCTCGTGATCTCCTCAAATTCTCCTCTCGTGATCCAGTAGTTGTACATCTCTCTTTTTCTCAGCTTCTTTATTCTCCACCATTTGGTTTTCTGTATCACTAATTCTATCTTCTGCCTCATTTATCCTAGCAATTAGAACCTCCTTTTTTTATTGTATCTCATTAATAGCCTTTTTGATTCGACTTGGTTAGATTTTAGGTGTTTCATTTCTCCAGAAGGGGATTCTTTAGTGTCTTCTCTGCCTTTTTCAATCCCAGCTTGTGTCTTTATAATTGTTCTTTTGAACTCCTGTTCTGACATCTTACTAATGTCCATAGTGATTAGGTCCCTGGCAGTTGGTACTGCCTCTTGTTCTCTTCTTTGAGGTGAGTTTTTCCATCTTGGTATTCTGTCTTTTGAAGAATACCCAAACAAGAGAATAAAATACAAAAATGGCAACAATCACCCCAGAGAAATATACACTAAGGAAATCAGAAGACATGTGGAACTGGGAGGAAAAAAAAAAAAAGGAAAAATAAAAGAGAATATAATCAGATAGGTGAGCAGAATAGAGCAATACACTGAATTCCGTGTGTATTTTGCCCTGTTTTTTTAAAAACTGGATCCCAAAATTGTAAAGAAAGAAAAACTGATGTATTTATGAAAATAAAATTAAATACAATGAAAGGATGGAAAGTAATTATCAACATGGAAATTTAAAGACAAGAAAAAACAAAAGAGGAACAAAAAACCCAACCACAACAAAATGGAAGGGATAGAAACAGACAAATGAAGAGAACAGAGCAAAACATTATTTCCTGCTTATATTTTGGTCAGTTAGAAGAAACGACAATTCAAAATTTTTAAAGAAGAAAAACATGTATACGAAAATAAAATTAAATACATTGAATGAATAGCATGTAATTGTAAATATGAAAATAAAAAAAGACTTTAAGAAAACGAGAAAAAAAAGGAAGAAGAAAATAAAAAAGACAACAAAAAGGAGAATATGATCAGGCAGGTGAATAGAACAGAGCCATACACTGGATTTTGGGTATATTTTGTTCTGTTAGAATCCCAAAATTGTAGAGAAAGAAAAACATGTATATGTATGCAAAAATAAGATTAAGTACAATGAAGGGATAGAATGTAAATATTAAAATGAAAATTAAAGTTTAAAAAGGAATTGATATATAAGAGATTGGTTAAAAAGAAATAAAAAAAATTTAAAGTTGAGAGACTAAAGAATCATAAGAGAAAAGCCATAAGTTCTACAGTCTATATTCCCCTAGCACTGGAGTTTTGCAGTTCTTATTGATAGGTAAACTAAGTCTTGGCTGGATGTTCTTGCTGATCTTCTTGGGGAGAGGCTTGTTGCATTGATTCTCAAGTGCATTTACTCTAGGCAAAATTGTATCACCTTGCTAAGGGTCCTGACTAAGCATTGTTCAGGTTTGCCGTCTTTGGCTTTTGTTCCCTGAAGGCTTTCAATCCAGCTTTAGAGGATGAGAATGGAAATGGCATCCTCCCAATCTTTGCCCTGGAGCAGAAAGCCCAGGGCCCCGGTCTTTAGTGTGCCCTCAGAGAAAAGCAGTCAATCCACTTATGTCTCCCTGGTCTCATTCTGTACTCTGTGCTCACCTAGCCTGTGACCCAGTGTTTCTGTCTCAGGCACATGACCCTGTTTTGTGGTCTCCAAACCCTGTAGACAACTGCAGCATGTTCCCATGCTACTCTGCCCGGTGGTGGTGGGGTCTTGCTGGCTTTGCCTCTTGGTGAGCCCCTGCTAGGACAGTAGTCACCTGACTATGCTACAGTTTGTGGTTTATGGCAACTCAGAGCTGAGAGCCCACTCCTGGGATCACTCTTTGCAGCCAGCTTCACTGCTCTGATGCCTGGGAGCTCAGCCACACTCAGGCACCCTGTGGTCTTCCTGTGATCCAGGGGGATCCTGAGGCCACATTGTCCCAGCTAGAGTTCTGCCTCTGCTTAGTCACCTCAGTGATGTCCCTCAGCGGAACAGATTTCTAGAAATTCTGGTTTTGTGCTCTGCTGCTTTATCACTTGCTGGTAGCCAGCTGATGGAGGCTCCCTTCCCGCTGTGGTCTTTCTTTTCACATTTTGCCTCAGATTCATTTCTCTGCTTCTCCTACCTTGAAGAAAGTAGTTGCTTTTCTCTTTGTAGAGTTGCAGCTATTCTTTTCTTTGATCTCTGGTTGAGTTTTCCGCTATTCAGAATGATTTGATATCTATCTAGCTGAATTCCTGGGACCAGTTGAAATTAAGTTCTCCTAGTTCTCTGGTATCTCATACTCCTCCACAATTGTGCAATTTTTATAATTAAGAAGATTCTTAGAGGTGAGATTATAATATGTATTAAGAATACTTTGACTGCAAGTAACTGAAGTCCAACTTAATGTAACTGAGGAAAAACTTGATTGGAACAAATAATTGTTTCAGCGTGGCCTGGATTTGGGGCCTCAAAGGATACTGGCCAGGCTCTGTCATTCTCTTTCTTCGCTTTACTTGTCTGTTTGGTCTCATTCTTCATGAAGTCTCTTTCACATGAGAGTCAAGTTGCATTGTATTGCAAGTAGAAAGAGAACTTTTTCTTCCAACATCCATATATCAATCCCAGGGAAGATTCCAAAGGGCCTTGCATGAGTTACATATCAATGGAAGAATGACATGGAAGGCCAGGCATTCATTGGTAGTACTACAGTTTGGAGTGCGAGAGGAGTAGTGCTCCTAAGGAGGGGGTGGTAATAGGCTCTACCTTGTTAAGTATGCTACATTTGAGGGTGTGCCTATTGTAAATATTGACAGGAATAATTGGTATCCTTTTTTTCAGAAAGTTTAAACCTATGTACAAGTCTGCCAATCATATTTGAAGGTTTTCTATACTGTCTTAAATGCTGTGTTTTGAAAATTGAATATTTTCTAATTTGATCAGGGAAGAAATTCTTTTCTATTTTATGGGGTAGTATAGCATAGTAGTTAAGAGCTCTGACTCTAACTGTTGGTGCCTTGCTGGCTTCATTAGTTAGTATGTGAGGATTTAAATAATTTATTCAGTTTTTCATCTGTAGTGAAGGGAGGCTATGGACAGTAATTAGATTTTGGTGCTGTTGTGAAGGTAAAGTTGGGTGATTTAATAAGTGCTGGTAATAGTGTCTGACACATAGTAAAGAAATGTTTATTCTTTTTGCCTTTAGGTGAATTGTTAATGAGGCTTAACATTTTGTCACTTCTGTATGAGTTACTGTTATTTATTCTGTGAGTTGCTGGTTCATATACTGTATATATTTTTCTATTTGGTGTTCATCTTTTTCTTGATTTATTGATTTATAAGATTTTATATTATAAAATTTATATTTCTTATTGATTTATAAGAAATTTTTGTCTGTTAAGGTATTACTTCATGGCACAGGTTTTGAAAAAAATGTATTTTTTTGTGGCACACATTTAAGTTTATATAGATAAATTTACATAAGTTAGAGTATGAACATAGTTTTTAACATCTGGCTTTTGTGCCATTTTAAGAAATTTTTACTTATTTTTGTTCCTATTGTTTATATTTTTATTTTAGAATTATTATAATTCTCACCTGTATTTCCTTCTAGTACTTCTACAGTTTTATTTGTATATTTAAGTATTTGATCTGTCTGAAATATATTTTTTTCAAAAGATTTTATTTATTTGTTTGACAGAGATCACAAGTAGGCAGAGAGACAGGCAGAGAGAGAGGAGGAAGCAGGTTCCCTGCCGAACAGAGAGCCCGATGTGGGGCCTGATCCCAGGATCCTGGGATCATGACCTGAGCCAAAGATAGAGGCTTTAACCCACTGAGCCATTCAGATGCCCCAGAAATACATTTTGATAAAAGGAGTAGATAAGGGTATGAGTTTATTTATTTCCAACTGTCTAAATTGTTTTCTCACACCGTTTAGCTAATCTGGTTTTCTTTTTTAATGGATACATAATTTTATTATATAGTGGATTCCCTTATCTATCATTTTTTTATCTTGATTTGTTTTCTCATTCCACTAGTATTTTAGTCTTTCAGTGGTAGTTTTAGATTGATTTTAATACTTTGACTTAAGCATACAATTTAATGTTTGGCAGTCCAAGTGTACCCAATTTCCTGGCTGTTCTGAGGTTTGCCAGTTAGATTTTTCTCTCTTTAGCTTTTGGGTAAATAGGCAATTTGATTAAGAAGTTAGGCTCCACTTCATGTGCAGATCTATACAACGATAAGCTTATACATTTCTCTGCAGAGTAATCTCTGATAGGCTTGCCTTCAGATCATTCATCTTTCTCTTTGCTGTTTTTGGTTATATGGTTTATCTCTTTGCTACACATTCCTTGCCTTTCTTTGGAGGAAAAAGGGACTCTACATCTTTATTATAACTTCTCACAAATGAAGGTCTCCTTTCTACAGAGATACTACTTACATTTTTAAAATTTCTAACTTTTTAAAAAAATTTCTAAACTTTCTTCGATGTTGAATCTTTTTCATGTGCCAGATTGAATTACAAGTGGCTAATAATTCTCTGGAATTTGTATGAGAATGCTTTCTTGCCTTAAGATGAAATTTGCTCATATATTTCTGATTTTTATCCACTGTTGGATAGGAAATGGGTTGTGAATATTTACTTAAATTATTAATGATAGGATGATCCTAATGAAAATCACATGCATAAAATGCATTTTTTTTTTTAACAGGGGGAATATCACTTTCCAAGTGAATTTTTTTCTGAGTGAATGCTTGTGGTCCCATCCCATGTGCTTTGTTTTTATTTACCAGCTAGATATTGGAATATGCAAACCAGAAGATGGAAGACTGATGGGAGAATAGGATGTTTGAACTAGTCACTTCCGAGGTATAGTTTGTGGTGATGAGAAGGTTCAGGATGTGATCTAGGGAGGGCGAGAGGTTGAAGTCATGTGCAGAAGGGCGGTGGAAGGAAGATCAAGTATTAGGTGGTTCCTAGTGAGTGATGGTAGGCGTCCAGGTTGAAAGGATGATTATGAACTAGGTAGTAAAGATTAGAAAGGAAGAAAGAAGGTAGTATAGTTGGATGTAGTGGCAGAGACTGAGCAGAGTAAATGTAGTCACAAAACAAAGAGTGAGTGCTCTGTAGTCTGGGGCTGTAGTAAAACGTCATTTTGTAATGAAATGATGCGTACATATACATAAACATTTGGAACATATATTGTATATGTGTGTGTGTTTGTGCAGCACACACCCCCGTTGTGGTTGACAGAGCTACTGTGAAGGTTAGAAGCATTGTTCACTGCACATCTCTAGGGTGCGCCATTCTCATAGTTAGTGTGACTGGTACCCCTGGAGTTGCACCGTTTGTAAACTGTGCAGCCAGTGTGGCAGCTGTGGTAGTGAGTTCACAGGATCAGCAAGAACATTTTTGTTGTTGTTACCCTCATTTAAGATAGGATTTTTTAGCTTTATAATCAGTAAAATAAAAGAAAGAAAAAGACTCCTACGTTAAAACATTTGCCACAGCTTAGCATAGTTTATCATTGAACTAATAATTTTTCGATGCCTTTCATGTTCAAGTTGCTGTGCCAGGAGTGCAGAAGGTTGAAAAAAGGCCTCACCCTTGAGACTTTTTACTTCATTTGGTGGTGGTAGAGAAAAATTGATATTGATGTAGGAGACCTTGAAATAAAACAATAACTTGGTGATTGGTATTTTAAAAGTCCAGTGGTGGTTTAGAGGAGAAATACATTAAATCTAGTTAGTTTGGAATGAAAGATGTTTTATAGAGGAGTTGGCATTAGATATGGAAAGATTTCTTTAGAAAGAGATTTTTGTTGGGCATGGCCTGAGGGCATTCCAGGTAGGAAATAATGCTTAAAAATTAGATGTTTAACCATCTGCAGATTTAACTGAGCAATACTATTTATTTTCACCCCAAACTTGGACAAATGAAAGCTGCATAATAGACTCTTGCGAAGTTTTAAAATAGCAATGTGATTCATGATGTCAATTTACTTGGACCAAAATTATAGTTGCCATATCTCTTTTTCCAGTTAGTTAATTAAAACAGTCCTCTGTAGTTTCCTGTTTCTTCTACATTTTCATTTGCAAATTGTTTTTGTAAAATTCCAAATCCAAGAATAACTCAAACTACCTAATTGTCTGGCTGTCAGATGTGAGCATTGAAGCTTTTGTTTTGCTCTCTAAATTATGTTCTTTGACCCACAAAATGTGGAAAGTAGGAGCTTAGAAATATGGCATTAATTCATTTGAAACAATCAGTGAAATTCAGTTGATTTTATGTTGAGGCTAAGAGGAGAATATAGCAGTTAATCACCAAAGGTAATAGCAAGAATCTTGGAAAAATGGCATGCCTTTTAGTGTTAATATTTTTTTGTAAAGGAATATGCACACTCGTTAAAATTTTAGAAAGTCTGTACATCATAAAGTAGAAAAATTCAACTGTCAAGAAGAGGTTACATTTTAACATTTTGTTGTATTTTCTTTCAGTGATTCTGTTGTGCCAATGGTTACAGAATGTGTATAATCAATATGTATATAGCTGACATCTAATATATGCTGTGTATCTAGGGTTCCATCATTTCCCTTCATTCTGAATAACTGATTTTAGGATTTTTTAAAAAAATTAGTTTTATTTTTAAAAATTGAAATATAATTTAGGTACTCCAAAATTCATCCTTTTAAGCTATATAATTTGGTAGTCTTTAGTATATTCACAAGATTGTACAACTGTTACCTCTTTCTAATTCTAGAACATTTTATTACTTGGGTAGACTATGATAATTAGAATCAAGTAGGCCTTAGTTGAAAGGATTTTGAGGAATGGGTTACTTTTGAGATGAGCTTTGAAGGTCTACAGGTTTCCAGAGAAGAGTTAATTGCTTCCTCTCATTAAAACCCTTCAGGGGTTCCCCAGTGCCCATATCGTGAAACCCAAACTACTAAACATGATATTCTTTATATCTGGGCCATGCCTATGTTTTTAGCATTGTCTTTGATTGTGACCCTTGAACCATAAGCTCCATCTATAATGAACTTTGGACAGTTTACTCAAAACCACCACTTTGTACGCCTTTGTAATGCTATTTGGTTCATTTACCATCCTGCTAGGAAATATTCACTTGTATCTTTCAGGATTTGACTAAGGGGTCACATTTTATTATCAAACCTTTCTCTTATTCTTCAGTTAGAAATAACTACTCTTTGTTAAGCTTATATCATAAGTCCTTATTTTGCTGAAATATTGTAGGTTTATATATGTTGTCTTGGTGTAGTTATTAATAGGAATTTGTTTCATTCTCAGAAGTATTCTTATATAGACAGTAAGCTGCATGGCTACTCTTATCTATATAGCCATCTATTGTTAAAACTAGAACTCTTCATTGGACCCAGCTATTTATGTATTTTCTTCTTCCTGGGACTCTCCTTTGGAGGTAGGGACTGTATGTCTAATTTCTCCAGTAGTTAGAGCTATGTCTAATACATAGTTGGGGCTCAGGAAATATTGGATGGATAGATAGAAGGGTGGATACCTGGGGACTTCAAAAAAAAAAAAAAAAGAAAGAAAATGGATTATAGCAAAGTACAGAGGATGCAGGCTGGTGCAGCCACTCTGGAAAACAGTATGGAGGTTCCTCCAAAAGTTGAAAATAAGCTACTCTGACCCAGCAATAGCACTACTGGCTATTTATCCTAGAGATACAAATGTAGTGATCCGAAGGGGCACGTGCACCCGAATGTTTATAGCAGCAATGTCCACAATAGCCAAACTATGGAAAGGACCTAGATGTCCATCAACAGATGAATGTATAAACAAGAAGTGGTATAAATATACAATGGAGTACTATGCAGCCATCAAAAGAAATGAACCCTTGCCATTTGCAACGACATGGATGGAACTAGAGGGTATTATGCTGAGCAAAATAAGTCAATCAGAGAAAGACAGTTATCATATCTCTCTGGTATGAGGAACTTGAGAGGCAGGGCAGGGGTTTGTGGGGGCTAGGGAATTAAAAAGTGAAAAGAGATGGGATTGGGAGGGACACAAACCATAAGAGACTCTTAATCCTAGGAAACAAACTGAGGGCTGCTGGGAAGTGGTGGGGGATAGGGATAGGGTGGCTGGGTTATGGACATTGGGGAGGGTATGTGCTATAGTGAGTGCTGTGAGTTGTGTAAGACCGATGATTCACAGACCTGTACCCCTGGAACAAATAATACATTATATGTTAATTTAAAAAAAAAAAGAAAAGTACAGAGGATAGGAAGGTCAGACATGCAGGACTGTGTGTGTGGGGAGGCAGGGGGATCCACCAATGAAGGATTTAAGATGCAGGTTTCTCCACAGCAGTATGGAGCAGTCGACAATGCAGCAATTTCTAACAAAGTCTTGACCGATATAAAATTGATGTATCTTGTAGTTTTTTTCAGGTTTTTTTTATGTTTAGGGTTTGTTGAACATCTTTTATCTATGGGTTTACAAATGTACTTAAAGGTAGATTTTTTTTTTTTTGCCTTTATTTCTATCCTTTATATGTTTGAAGATTTGATTATTAATGCTTTTTTTTTTTTTTAAAAGGTGGGGTGCCTGGGTGGCTCAGTGGGTTAAGCCTCTGCCTTCTACTCAGGTTATGCTCTCAGGGTTCTGGGATTGAGCCCCACATCGGGCTCTCTGCAGGGAAGCGGGGAGCCTGC
Organism: Taxidea taxus jeffersonii; assembly: GCA_003697995.1. NCBI lineage: Eukaryota > Metazoa > Chordata > Mammalia > Carnivora > Mustelidae > Taxidea > Taxidea taxus. The sequence continues at coordinate 228,367 of ML105229.1, read as the reverse complement.
TTCCCCCTCTCCCTCTGCCTGCCTCTCTGCCTACTTGTGATCTCTCTCTCTTTCTGTCAGATAAATAAATAAAATCTTTTTTTTTTTTTTTAAAGGTGCCCCAGTGGCTCAGTCAGTTAAGCATCTGCCTTCTGCTCAGGTCCTGTCCTTTGTTGTTGGATGTCTAGTGCCTTGAAAGTTATTGCTTCCTCTGTTTTGTCCACATCTTTGTTGTTTCAGGCTAGATGATAAATCTAATTCCTCATTTTTCGGTTTGGTTAGAAGAAGAAATCTGTTTTTCCTTCTTTAACTCGGTTTTATTAAAATTTTTTGTATTTATAGTTGTGGTAAGACCACATTACATAAAATTTACTGTCTTAACTGTTTTTAAGGATACAGTCCAGTAGTGTTAACTATATGCACATTTTTGTGCAACAGTTTTCCATAACATTGTCTTGTAAAACTGCAAGTTTGTACCTATTAAATGGCTGTTCACTACCAGTACACCTGTGCGAACCATCATTCTATTCTAATTCTATAACTACTTTAGATATCTCATATAAGTGAGGTCATATAGGATTTGTCTTTTTGTGACTGGCTTATTTTACTTAGCATAGTGTCTTCAAGATTTATTCATGTTGTAGCATGTGATAGATTTCCTTTTTTTCAAGGCTGAATAATATTCTGCTACAACTGTATATCAGATTTATTTATTCATTTGTCTGTTGATAGATATTTGCACTGCTCCCACCTGTTAGCTGTTGGAATAATGATTATAAGCATGGGTGTGCTTTCAGTTCTTTGGGATATATACCCAGATGTAAGATTGCTGGATCATATGGCACTGGTATATGAGGGAACCTCTTCATAGTGATTGTACCATTTTACAGTCCCAGCAACAGTTCCCAAGGGTTCCAATTTTCTTAATTAAGTTTTAAGCTTAGATATTTTATGTTTATCTACTTTTCTGTAACCCTATGGCAGCTATGCAGAAGGGGTCATTGTGGTGGGATGTCATTTGGGAAGAACTCAGCCTTCAGCCTACTTACTGGGGGTCTTTTGTTAGAATCCCTGGGTTCTGTTCTTTTTAAAAGCCTTTTTAAAAGGCTTTTAGTGAATGTTTTCTTCAGCTAATTGAGAGCCATATATTATTCCAGTAATGCTCAGGTTATTTCTTCAATTCATTGTGGAGTCTAGGAGTCTTTCTTCAGGCACAAAGATTACTGTGCTATTTTTATTACTCCAGTCGGAAAGAGGAAAAAAAAAAGACAAGAATAACTACTGAGTTTGTTTCTATCTATATTTGAATGTAATAATGACAATTATCAAGAATTTGTCATTTGACAAGTAGGGCTTCTGGGGGTTTAGTGGGCTTGGAGCTGAACCATGCTGTGCCTTTTTGTTTTACCAGAGTCTTGGTAGTTTTCAGTTTTTAATGGTTACTTGTATATTTCTTTTTACTTGTTTTGCATGCCAATAATAAATTTTCCTTTTGGCTTTTTTTAATGTTCAAGGGAATATATGTTTTTGCTCATATCATCAGGTAATTTGGGAGAGAAATTCTGTGATGTCTGTTATCTGAACCTGGAAGTTCATTAAATTTCCATCCACACATTTTTGACAATAACAATGAATTGAAACCTGTTTTTGGTGCCACCTTGATGTGTCATAAAATTCTCAGATACAAGTATTTAAGTAAAAATATATAGTAAGTAGTTTAAGATATGAAGTGATTTAATTTGTGCCATGTGTTAGGTTCAAGATGATAACCATAAATAAATGTCTGCAGGTTAATAAATACATATTTGGGAAAGTAATTAATTAATAATAGTTTCTTAACAAAGTATATCTGTCCTAAATCAATATGTTCTTAGTCATTTTAGGTGGTTGGTTGTGGATTTTCCGTCATGAAATTAGATACCAAAAACCCTGCTTAGTTTCCTAGAAAAAGTATGAGGAAAGAAAAATACTTTTAGGTCAAAATGTATTATTAAGAATTAAAATTTTATGAAATATTGCATTATGTACCTATAATCTTTAAAAAAAATATTTGTTTTAGAGCTTGGGGGAGAGAGAGAGAAGTGGAGAGAGGGACAGAGGGAGAGAATCTCCAAGCAGACTCCCCATTGAGCATGGAACTGTATGTGGGGCTCTAGCCCGTAACCATGAGATCATGACCTGAGCCAAAACCAAGAGTCAGGCACTCAACCGACTGAGCCACCCAGGCACTCCTGTCTTTTAATGTCCTTTATCTCTTTTCTAAGTGCAGGATTTAAGTTTTTTTTTCACTTACTGGCTATGATATGTAATATATATTCTCTTGTCCTGTTCCCTTTGATCATAGTAGAGGGATATGGGACCAAGAAAGACTGGATGAATTGCATGGGGAATATATTTTATAATAAGGGCACCACTTATACCAGCAGATTTTGTGATATAGTTAGCTTGTAACAAATTTTTTTTTTAAAGATTTTTATTTATTTGACAGAGAGAGATCACAAGTAGGCAGAGAGTGGGGTGGGGGGGAAGCAGGCTCCCCGCTGAGCAGAGAGCCTGATTTGGGGCTTGATCCCAGTACCCTGAGATCATGACCTGAGTCAAAGGCAGAGGTTTAACCCACTGAGCCACCCAGGCGCCCCCAGCTTGTAACAAAATTTAAAGCAATAATGATTTAACAAAATTATTATTAAAAATATTCCTTGTATTTGGAATTTAAAACTTGTAGTTTCTTTATTTTAATAGTTGCTTAGTAACTGAAACATAAAAAAATGTAGCATAGTAATTCAAATAGAAAAAGCATAATGAGATATTGTCATATCATTCTACTTCAGTAGGGTAAATTCATGACAGGGAGTTTTGGGATGTTGACAGTCTATTAATTTGATCTGGGTATAAGTGTGTTCATATTAATGTTTCATCAGGTTGTATATATAAAGTTTATGTGCTTTCTGTGTCTATGTTTTATTTTAATCAAACTAAAGAACTTGCCATTAAAGTATGAAGAAACTTAACCTTCTTTTCTCTTTCAAGGAAATGATTATTGACAGAGTAAATGGACAGGCTGTTCCTAGATATTTGATATATGACATAATTAAATTCAATGTAAGTACCTTTAATATAATTTATAAAATAAAAATTGTCCCTGAGTTAACAGATATGTTTTTACAAATAAAAAGTGTTATTGCCTTAGAGATGGTAGGAAAGAAAAATTGTGACTCTAGTTACCCATTGATACCTTAATAATAATTTTGCACATTGCTTTGTCTTTAGATTTTGTAAGATACTTGAAGTGAGTAAATATAGTTTAATTGACAAAATAAGGCAGAATTTTTTAAGATGGATACTCTTGGTTTTAGTTATCCTGTACACGATTAAAAGAAAGAGTCCACAGATTTTGTTACTGTCACTTAAAAAGAGAAGCTGATTATAGGTATTCAATGTATAACTTGGGGGCACACATATGTTATTCATGAGTACAGGCAGGAAATTAAAAACAAAATATAAAATTCTGTTATAAATAGATATCAAAAAATGGGAATTATGTTTTCTACCCATTTCCTATAGTTTTAGACAAGCCAAGAATCTGCCTGTTCATGTTTAATTATAGTATCAGTACCTAAATTATTTAGTCAGTACAACATCACTTCTGTAAATGTGAGAAACTCTTTCAATAGTGTACATTTATGAAAAGGTATAATCATTCCTCTAGACATATATTATTAAAATTGCATAGTCATTTAGTATTCAAACTAGACTGAACGCAATTAAGAATTCTGGAATTAAGAGCATTGTTTAAGTTTTAGGATTTTGAAGATTTATAACAAAATATTTTAAAAGTTCCTTTTTGGGATATATATTTTAAATTACAGTATTGAGATTCAGGGTTGCATTTATCCCCTTTAAAGGCATCTTTTTCCTGGAAATTTTCAATGTACATATTTCATTTTCTGTTGAATTTATAGATCTCAAACAGTTTCCTAGGCTAGAAACCATCAAGTTTTAATTTTGTCTGTTTGTGATTACTATATGCCTTAGTAATGCTTCCTAGAATTGGCTTACTTATATCATAGATATTGGAATAATGTTCATTGGCCCATAATGAGACATGAGGGGTGGGGGTGGCATTGTTTTGTTGTGAAGAGGGGAGTTTTGTCTCCTTTGCCTTTCGACATTGAGCTCTGCTTTAATATGTATTCCATGCAGGTTCACTTCTTAGCCTGGGAACTTTGTCTTTGACAATAGCCTTCTAATTCTTTAAAAAAAATATGAAAAATTTCAACATATACAAAAGTATAGAGCATAATATGAGGCATACACATGTACTAACCACCAGAGTTGTTGAAGCTTAATATTTTGTCATTTTTACTCCACTTTCTTTTTAATAATTACATATATTATATAATAATTACAGACCCAGTAGAAGTTTCTCATTCACACCTTACCATTCTATTTTTGACCCTCTTATCCGGAAGCAACTTCCACCCTGTATTTGATGTTTATTATTTCCATGAATGTTTTTAATAACCTTACTACCTATGTGTGTGTCCACAAAATACCTGTGGTATTGTTGTGCAAGGTTTCTAGTATTACATAAATATTGTACTGTACTGTGGTACTGAGCATTTATTCCACATTATTTTGAGATTTGTCTGTATTAATACATATAGATTTAGTTCATTCAGTTTAATTACTGTGAGTATTGTTTTGTATAAATATACAGAAATTGTCTGTTTTCCTTTTGATGAACATTTGAGTTGCCATATTTTGCTGTTACACTGCTATTAAACAGTCTATATATTCTTGTGTGCATACATCAGGGTTTCTTTAGGACAATTCTCATTCTTGGGATGTAAGCACCAGCGGTGTTTTTAAAAAGTATAGTTCCTCTCACCCCTACCTACATCATAGAGATTCTGACTGAATTGGCAACTTCAGGTGTATGTGCTACGTTGCTGAATTCCTCTCAGAAGTAGGTCTAACAGCTTACCACAGTTGGTATTATCATGTGTGTGAAATGGCATCTGATCTTGTTTTAATTTGCTCTTCCATTATTACTAATGAAGTTAAGCGTGATTCATATGTTCACTTTTACTTGTTTGGATTTTTCTTTTGAGATTTTATTTTAAGTTTGAATAATTTTCTAATTTTTCTATTTGGTTGTCAGTCTAATTAATGTGTAGGAATTAATTATCTTTCCTGCATTCTAATCCTTTTTTGGTTATGTATGTGACAATATCTTTTGCAAATTATTATCTATTGATGCACAGGAATTTTTCATTTTCATGAAATCAGACTTAACTAGGTTTGTGCCTTTTTGTCTTGTTTAGGAAATACATCCATATTTTGCTGTAAAAATGATTAAGTTATGCTTTTATTAGGTCTAATTATTTCCTTACTAAGTATGTATTGAGTGCCTATTGCCATATTTCATTGATTTTAAAGTCACATTTTCTCTCAAGTTTCTTTTTTTTTCTCTCTCTCAAGTTTCTGATATTAAGATGTATTCATAATTGGAAGCATCATATATTTAATTCTTTAATTTACTGTGGAGCCTTGATGATTAACCAGCTTATTTGAGTCATGAAATCAAGGTCACTGTTAGAAAAAAATGATGTTTTGAAAAATAGTTAAAATCTTTTAAGTTCCCTTAGTTTATTTTGTCCAGCAAGAATTTTACTGATCATCTTTTGTATGTCAGGTGTTGTGCTAGGTATTGGATATACAAAGATGAATAAGATATAATTTCTTGCCTTCAGGGAATTTGTAATTCAGTACACTGGCTTCCAAAGAAGGCCATTTCAACGGTGGGATTTGGGAAGAAAGTGGAACTTATTTTTTATCTGTTTACTCAGTTTTTGCCTGTTTTATAACATACACAGTTGTACATATATGCAACTTATTAAAATTTAACATGCATATATTGTAAACATTTGTTAGGATATATATTTAGATTGGATACAAAATCAAAAGAAATTTGTAGACCATCGAATTTATGGATGAGAAATAAATGTAAAGAAATAATTATAATAGTATAACAACAATAAAGGTATGTTAGAGATACAGGAATATATAAAAAATACTAGAGAGGTGAGACTGTTTCAGTTTAACCAGAGTATAGTTGAGTCATACACGTGTGGACTTGGAGATGGAGAAAGTTAACGTGGATTAATTTTGAAGGATAGAATCATGGAGGTCAGGAACATTAGAGGTTACTAGTGTACTTAAGGTGTGGTAGGATGTGGGACATAGCGAGAAATGAAAATAGATTGTTGAATAGGGGGCCAGGTGACTTGAATAAGGCAGTTTAGCTTAGTCCTGGATATAATAGGGCACTATTGAAGCGTGTTAGTTAGGGTAATGATAGGATCACACTTTCATGGTTTTGAAAGACAACTCCAGTGACAGCATGGGTAGTATTTTGAAGTGAGAAAGAATTCAAAACTAGGAAGCCAGTTAGCGAATAGTTTTGAGTTCTTTCTGTTGTCTGTTTTCAGTGATGTAACACCTACCTAACAAACGCTTCCCTTCCTATAGGCAGCATAGATTTGAAGGTGAACTTGCTTTCAGTTTTTTCTTGTTGTTTTGGTTTATGTGTATAGTGAGAAGTATTTAGGAGAAAATTTAGAATACCTAAGTATTTTTAGACAGTGGTTAGATTATTATTATTTTTTAAAAAAATGGACGACTTACTTCTATGTTAACTTTTTAGGGGTCTGAATTTATTTAATAGGTCTAATAAATAAGCCTAACATTTTAGGTTTTTCAACCTTGATGATGTAGGTGATATGGAAAAGATTACACATGGACTTTGTGATTGTTTACTGATGTTTCCTCAATACTACCTTTTACAAACAGTTGTATGCCTTTGTGTAAAGAGAATGTATACTTCCTTATACCTAGGGCTTACTTGCTTTGTCTTGTTCCTTATTCTTTGCTAAGTATCAAAATCGTCATCCTTCCAATAGAAAAAGTCATCCTTAAGACATATTTAATGTCCACAGCCTTAGCAAATATTGTCACCTATTTGTAGGCATTAGGTTGTGTAAATGTAGTTTAGTAATATAGATTAGAGAAGAGGAAGAAGATGAAGAGGTGAGAAGAATTCATGGAAGGCTGTCCAATTGCAAAGTAAAGAAGAGTGGTACTTGATATGAGGTGATGCTACTAATCTGGACAGTTACTGTCACCCAGATGAAATGTTAGAAGCTGTATTATTATATACCATTAAAATAGGGTAAGCCCCTACCTTCAATTTACAGAAAAATTCTATTCACTTTTTACTTTATGATTCAAATCATATATATCACATATATGTACCATATTGTATATATACTGTATATGGAGAACTTTCTTTATATAACTGAGTATATTATGGAGACTTTGTTCGATATTACTAGTTTTTAGAGTTGAGGATGTATTTGTGTAATAATTATCTTTTACATGTTGATGATGGCTGTAAAGCATTAGTGTGTTAAGCAACAAAAACATTATAAGTGATTGTGTTTCTTATTTTGATGTGTTATTTGCTTATATTTTCCTGAATTATGTGGATTGTAGTTTTATACATATTTTACTAATTGATATAATTTTACTAATTCAAATAATAAAATGAATAGTGAGTATATTAATACTTTAATTCAGATGTGATAACTTCAGATCAGTTTATATTAGAGAAGATTTATACCACTCTCCCATACTATGTTATGCATTTATAATTTTAAAATAAATAACCGTGTATGTGTTTAGGTGTCTTTAATTAATGAAATCAGGACTGGCATGTGTGGTTGTGCAGGCTGTGCATTGGACAACTCCAAAAGATGCTGTTTTCATAGACTGCTCTGTATACTGTGACAGCCTTAATAATTATACTGATAAGATAGTTTCAGTGTTGAAATTTAAATAATTGTCTCATTTAATTCAGGCACAGCCAGTTGGAGATTGTGATTTTAATATTCGTCTGCAGTGTATAGAAAGAGAAATAATAAGTCCTCGACATGAAAAAATGAAGACTGGGCTCATTGACAAAACACAGGAACCATTTAGTGTCAGAAATAAGCCATTTTTTGACATCTATACTTCAAGAAAGGTAAAATTTTCTAATTAGTACTTACAGTGTGTCATAATTCAGCTTGTGAGAGGACTATGAATGACATTTTACTGCCCAGTTGTCTTGATTTTTTTCAGAAATTATTTAATTGAATATAGCACTATTCTGGACAAACATGTGCAATTCCCAAATCTTGTCGAGAGTAAGATTCTCAGTGGTAGAAACTTAAACTGGGTTACTTTCTTGTTTTTCATAATAGTTTTTGATTCATGGCCAGTGTTATGTTTTGTAAAAAGCTATAAACAATGATCTTGAAAAAAAAGCTATAAGCAGTGAAGAATGGTATAGCGTGAAAATCACCTATTATGCTTTCTGAAGGTCACCAGTGGTTGGTACATACTCTTATTTAAAAAATTTGTTTGCGTACACACATATATTGAGAGTTTTATTTCTGTTGTTTTGATGCTTAAAATGCATCATACTGAATCTTCTTGTATTGTTGTTTTTTTATTTAACAATATGGCTTGAAAATATTTCCAGGCCAGGGCTTAGACATTATTTTTTAACTGCTACGTAGTATTTGACAGTAAAGATGAACCATGAAATTATTATGTTTGGAGAAGAGTGGCTGTGATAGAATAATAAAGGAAATATAACAACGTATGCAATTTAAACTCCTTTGTTGTATAATCCCACTTGCCTGATGATATAAATTTTTGTTGTATCTTACCTGTTTCTGCTCATATACACTTAATTTGATATTAACCCTTGGATATAATAGTAGCAGTAATCCCAGCACTGCCTATTACCTATCTTTTTAACTGTGAAGATATACAAAACTATAATTTTATTTTTATTGATATGTTACATAACACCTGCTTGTCATGGTTGACATAGTTGATCTCTGTTGCTGTGATCTTCCCTCAGTTCACTGCTCACCTTTTGTGTCTGTTGTGGCAGCAGGGATGTTACTGGGGTATTTACCTTGGGGCCCTGCTCAATCTGTAGAGAATAAGGAATGAATAAGAATAAGGTTGACTCACAATTAACATGGGCCATGGCAGTGGTGAAAATTGGCTAACTGGAGCAATGTACTCTTACAGAAATACTTTTGAAATTATAAATCAGTGTAAAAATTGGGTAGAAGCCACATGGTTGGCTAACTTGACAGCTTGTGCTGTCGTAATTCAAGTTCAGCATTTAAGAAAACGTGTCTTAGATCGTATATTTCTTGAGTCAGAATCAGTGCTACTCCGAAATATTTGCAGTGGATAACTTATAACTGTTCTTCAAGGATATGAAGCAGTTGCATTGAACAATTTTTCGTGAGTTTTTCCACTAGAAAAACTTCTTTTTTTCTTTATTCTTAGCTTATAACCCCTTTTAAAAAATCCTAGGATATTCTCTTTTTAAAGGAATACTAGTTGGAATTTTAACTATAACTCTCTCCCCCCATTTTCTAGTTATCACTCTTTTGTTCCCAGTTATACAAAAGGAAAGTACATTTTGTAGCAGACTTGTTCTAAAGGGTAAAACTGTAGTAACACCAGGTATACGATAGTTGCTACAGTTAACAGATTATTGCTGTAGAGGTTCTTATTATTTATATCACTACTAATGGGAATGGGTGAACTAGTGATATTATGAATGATAAAGTGTTTGTGAGAGAAGTATATATCATTTTTATGAGGAATGCTAGTTTTTATATGGTTTTAAACAAAATTTACAACTCCGAAGAATGCATAGGTTTTTGCAGAAAATAATAGAATTTCATTTCTTTATATCTATAAAATTGTGATAACTTTGATTTTAGGACTTTATGTAGCTCTGTTAAAAACGTACTCAACTTGTCATTTGAGCCCAGTGAAGAAATAGTGAGTTGTTCAGTTTTTTTAATATGCATAGTTAGAATATAACATCTAGGATAGTAAAAATAAGTAGCAACTTCTCAAATTACAACTTATTTGTATTTTCAGCTAGAAAGCCAGTTAAGAAAGAATTATAAATTTTCAAAGTCATGCAGCAAAGTTTCTCTGAAAGTTTCCAATTCATTTATCACCTCAGAAGAACAACCATTGCCATTAGCACTAACTATATCTGTCAGAATTTTCCTCTGCATATATATAAGCAAATACATTTATTAATATTCTTACCAACCTAATCCAAGAGGTGATTGTTAACAAGCTGTTCTGTGCTTTGCATTTTTTTACTTAACAATACATTTTGAGTCCCCTTGCCCTATTGGTATATAGAGATCATCCACTTTTTTTTTTAAACAATTGTGCAGATTTCCATTTTATCAGTGTACCATAATTTAACTATTCCATAGCTTAGACATTTGAGTTGTTTTTTGTTGTTTGGTAGATTTTTGTTTATTTGTCCTGCATATGAGTATCCGATTGTTTCTGTACCAGTTATTGAAGAGACTGTCCTTTTCTCATTGAATTGCTTTTACACCTTCATGAAAACTGAGTTGTCATGTATGTTTGGGTCTTTTTCTAGTCTCTCTGTTCTATTCCCTTGGTTGTGTTTGTCTCTTTACACTGTACCATACTATCTTGATTACTTTTCAGATTAAATCTTGAATGGGATAGGATTATTTTCCAACTCTGTACTACTTTTTTGAAGTTGTTTTGGCTGTTCTGGTCCTCTGCATTTTCATATGAACTTTAGAATAAGTTTGTCAGTGTCTACAAAATGCATGCTGGAGTTTGGATTGGAGTTGGATTGAATACATTTAGGGGGAAGGATTGATAGCCTAACAATGATGAGTTTTCCAATTCATCAACCTGGTATTTCTCTTCTTTTAATTTAAAGGTCTTTTATTTCTCTCAGACATTTTTGTAGTTTTAAGGATCAGGTTTTACTCATCTGACTCTTTTCAGTTTATTTCATACTGTTTGATATAAATAGTATTTAAAAAATTTCCATTTCTAATTGTTGATAATGTATAGCAATACATTGATTTTTTTCTTATAATCTTGCTTAAGTCACTTATTCCTATACTAGCTTTTTGTAGATTTCCTCAGCTCTTTTTACATAGACAAGCATGTCATCTGTAAAAAAGGGGTGCTTTTACTTTTCCTTTGCAGTCTGGATACCTTTTATTTTTTTCTGTTGCCTTTTGCACTGGCTAGAGCCTCTCATTTAATATTGAATGGAAGTAGTAAGAGTGAACAGCCTTATTTGTTCCTTTTCTTTGGAGCAGGAAAAGTTTGTTTTTAACTATTAAAGGTGGTGTTACCTATAGGACTTTAGCAGATGCCTTTTATACAAGATAAGTTTTTACATTTGAAAGCTTTTGATTTTAGTATACTAATTTTATACAGTTCTCACTGTATTTTGATATTCTTTGTAGTAACAGTTGATTCTCTTGGGTTTTCTAGGTATTAATCATATTAAGTATAAATAGACATAGTTTTCCTCTTTAGATTTTTCATACATTAATTTTTCTCTCATCTAATTCAGTTATGTATGAGTACAATTTTAAATTGTAGTGATAGTTATAGGGATCCTTGTCTTGTTCTTGATTTGAGTGGGAATGCTCTGGTGATTCTTAGAAGTATAATATATTGCCTTTGAGTCTGGAATCTATTTTATCAGGTTAAACAAGTGTCTGGTTCTATTTTTACTAAGTTCTGCTTTTAATAAAGAATAGGTATTCGGTGTTGTCAAACGGCTTTTTATCTACTATCAGTATAATTGTTTTCTTTTTCTGTTAGATTTGTTTATCTTATGAATTACATGGAAATCAGTCCTGATGTGATAAGCCCTACTTAATCTTAATGTATTGTTACTGTTTTTAAAGACTTTATTATTATAATTTCTTCAGAGCAGTTTTAGGTTCAAAACTTTTTTGTTTGTTTGTTTCAGATTTTTGTTTAAATCCCAGTTAACATACAGTACAGTGTAATTTTAGTTTCAGGTATAGAATTTAGTGATTCATTACACATATGACACCCAGTGCTCATCACAAGAAGTGCTCTCCTTAGTACCCATCACCTATTTAACCCATCCCTCTGCCCACCTCCCCTCCAGCAAGCCTTATTTTGTTCTCCATAGTAAAGAGGCTGTTTTCTAGTTTACCTACCTGCCCCCCTCCCCATTCATTTGTTTTTTTTCTTAAATTCCATATACGAGTAAAATCATAAGATATTTTCTCTGAATTTGCTTAGCATGATACCCACTAGCTCCATCCATGTAATTGCAAATGGCAAGATTTCACTCTTTTTAATGGCTGAATAATACTCCATTGTGTGTGTGTGTGTGTGTGTGTGTGTGTGTATCCATTCATCAGTTGTTGAACAGTTGGACTGTTTCCATAATTTGGTTATTGTTGATATTGCTGCTATAAACATTGGGGTTCATGTATCCTTTTTAAAAATTTATTTATTTATTTAATTTATTTTTTAAAAAAGGATTTTATTTATTTATTTGACCGAGAGAGATCACAAGCAGGCAGAGAGGCAGGCAGAGAGAGAGGGGGAAGCAGGCTCCCTGCTGAGTAGAGAGCCCAATGCAGGGCTCGATTCCAGGAGGCTGAGATCATGACCTGAGCTGAAGGCAGAGGCTTAACCCACTGAGCCACCCAGGTGCCCCAACATCCTTTTAAATCAGTATTTTTGTATCCTTTGTGTAAATACCTAGTAGTGTAATAGTTGGATCCCAGTGTAGTTCTGTTTAACTTTTAGGAACCTCCACATTGTTTTCCAGAGTGGATGTACTGGTTTCCGTTCCCACCAATAGTGCAAGAGGGTTTCCCTTTATCCGAATCCTTGCCAACATTTGTTGTTTTCTGTATTGTTAATTTTAGCCATTCTGACATGTGTGAGGTGGTATCTCATTGTAGTTTTGATTTGTAGTTCCGTGATGATGAGTTATGTTGAACATCTTTTCATGTGTCTGTTAGTCATCTGTGTGTCTTTGGAAAAATGCCTAATCATGTCTTCTGCCCATTTTTTTTTTAACTGGATTATTTGTTTTTGAGTTTGATTTGAGTTTGTTCACTTCTTTATGTATTTTGGATACTAACCTTTTATCAGATATGTCATTTACAAATATCTTTTTCCATTCTGAATGCCTTTAGTTTTGTTGATTGTTTCCTTTGCTGTACAGAAGCTTTTTATCATGATGAAGTCCCAACAATTCATTTTTGCTTTTGTTTCTCTTGCCTCCAGAGATGTATCTAGTCAGAAGTTGGTATAGCCAATGTCAAAGAGGTTACTGCCTGTGTTTTCCTCCAGGATTTTGATGGTTTACTTACTGTTTCACATTTATGTCTTTTATCCATTTTGAATTTATTTTAGTATATGATACAAGAAAGTGGTCCAGTTTCATTCTTCTTCATGTTGCCATCTAGGTTCCCAGCACCATTTGTTGAAGTGACTATTTTTTCTATTGGATATTCTTTACTGCATTGTCAAAGATTAGTTGACCATGCAGTTATGGGCCCATTTCTGGATTTTCTGTTCAGTTCCATTGGTCTATATATCTGTTTTTGTGCCATTACTGTACTGTCTTGATCACTACAACTTTGTAATATAACTTGAAGTCCAGAGTTGTTATGCCTCCAGCTTTGCTTTTCTTTTTCAAGATTCCTTTGGCTTTGGGATCTTTTGTGGTTCCATACAAATTTTAGGATTGTTTGTTCTAGCTCTGTGGAAAACGCTGGTGGTATTTTGTTAGGCCTTGCATTAAATGTGTGGATTGCATTGGGTAGTATAGACATTTTAACAATTTTTGTTCTTCCAATCCACGAGCATGAAATGCTTTCCCATTTTTTTGCGTCAGCTTCAGTTTCTTTCATAAGTGTTCTTCTCTAGTTTTCAGAGTACAGGCCTTTAACCTTTTTGGTTAAATTTATTCCTATATATCTTATGGTTTTTGGTGCAGTAGTAAATGGGGTGGATTCCTTGAGTTCTCTTTCTGCTGCTTCATTACTGGTATATATAGAAATGCAATAGATTTCTGTATGTTGATTTGTGTCATGCAACTTTACTGAATTTGTTTATCAGTTCTAACAGTTTTTTGGTATAGTTGTTTGGGTTTTCTACATAGACTACTATGTCATCTTCAAATAGTGAAAGTTTGACTTCTTCCTTGCTGATGTGGATGCCTTTGATTTCTTTTTGTTGTCTGATTGCTGAAGCTAGGATGTCCAGTACTGTGTAAAATAACATTGGGGAGGGTGCCTGGGTGGCTCAGTGGGTTAAGCCTCTGCCTTCAGCTCAGGTCATGATCTCAGGGTTCTGGGATCAAGTCCTGCATCAGGCTCTCTGCTCAGTGGGGAGCCTGCTCCCCCCCCCCCCCACCGCCTGCCTCTCTGCCTACTTGTGATCTCTGTCAAATAAATAAAATCTTAAAAAAAAAATAACTTTGGGGAGAGTGGACATCCCTGTCTTGTTCCTAACCCTAGAGGGTTTTTCCTCATTGAGGCTGATATTAGCTTTGGGCCTTTTATATCTGGCCTTTATGATGTTGAGGTATGTTCCCTCTTTCCCTACCTTGTTGAGGTTTTTATCAAAAAAGCTTCCCAGACAAAAACTAAAAGAGTTTGTGGAGAAATATTAAAGGGCACTCTTTGAGTGGGATAGAAAGACCAAATGCAACATAGAAAGAAACAGAGAAAATCTCCAGAAACAATGACAAAACAAGTAATGAAATGGCATTAAATTCAGATCAGTAAATACTGTGAATGTAAATGAACTAAATGCTTCAATCAGAAGACATAGGGTTTCAGAATGGATAAAATAGACCCATCTATATGCTGCCTCTAAGAGACTCATTTTAGACCTGAAGACACCTGTAGATTGAAAATGAGAGGATTAAAAAAAAAATGAGGGGATGGAGAAATATTTACCGTGCAAATGGATGTCAAAGGAAACCCCAAGTAGCAATACTTATATCAGAGAAATGACATTTTAAACCAAACACTATAACAAGAGATGAAGAAGGGCACTACATCATAATAAAAGGGGCTATCCAGCAAGAAAATCTAACAATTGTAAATATTTATGCCCCCAATTTAGGAGCACCTAAATAAAATAATAACAAACATAAAGGAACTCATTGATAAAAATGCAATAATAGTAGGGACTTGAATATCCCACTTACAGGAATGGACAGATCTAAGCGGAAAATCAACAAGGAAACAATGGCTTTGAAGGACACATTGGACCATATGGACTTAACAGATTCAGAACATTTCATCCTGAAGCAGCAGAATACACATTCAACAGCAGAACACACATTTGAATGCACATGGGATACTCTCCAAAGAGATCACATACTACACTGGGTCACAAGTCAGGCCTCAACAAGCACAAAAAGATTGAGATCATACCGTTCATATTTTCCAACAACAATAATATGAAACTTGAAGTCAACCACAAAAAAATTTGAAAGACCACGAATACATGCAGGCTAACGAACATCTTACTAAAGAGAAAGTATCCCAATAAATGAAACCATGAATGAGAAAGGAGAGATCACAATCAACACCACAGAGATATACAACCAATTATAAGAGAATATTATGAACAGTTACATGCCAATGAACTGGACAATCTGGAAGAAATCGTTGAATTCCTAGAACCTTATAAACTACCAAAACTGAAGCAGGAAGAAATAGAAAACTTGAACAGACAAGTTCCAACTTGTCTGTTCTTGTCCAACTTGAACCAACAAAGAAATTGAATCCATAATAAAAAATCTCCCAAAAACCAAAAGTCCAGGGCCAGATGGCTTTCCAGGGGAATTCTGCCAAACATGTAAAGACAGGTTAATACCTGTTTTTCCTCAAACTCTTCCAAACAATAGAAATAGAAAGAAAAGTTCCAAACTCTTTCTTTGAGGCCAGCATTTTCTGGATTCCAAAACCAGACAAAGACCCTGCTGAAAAGGAGTATTACAAGCCAATGTCTCTGATGAACATGGTTACAAAAATTCTCACCAAGATACTCACCAAGAATGGATCCAACAGTTCATTAAAAGGTTTATTCACCAGGACCAAGTAGGATTGATTCCTGGGCTACAGGGGTGGTTCAACATCTGCAAATCAATCAGTGTGATATACCACATTAATAAGAGAAAGGATAAGAACCATATGATTCTCTCACTAGATGCAGAAAAAGCATTTGAAAAAGTATAGCATCCATTTTTTTTTTTTTTTTAAGATTTTATTTATTTACTTGAGAGAGAGAGCACACAGGGGGAGTGGAAGAGGGAGAAGCAGGCTCTCCGGTGAGCAGACAGCCCAATGCAGGGCTCCATCCTAGGACCCTGAGATCATGCCCTGAGCTTAAGGCAGATGCTTAGCCGACTGAGCCACCCAGGCACCTCTGTCTGGGAAACTCTATCTCTCTTTCTATTCTGAATGACAGCCTTGCTGGATAGGGTATTCTTGGCTGCATATTTTTTCTGTTCAGCTTGTTGAATATATCATTACACTTTCTGGCTTGCCAAGTTTCTGTGGAGAGATCTGCTGTTAAGCAGATCTTCCCTTATTTGTTTTACCCTGTAAGTTAGGAACTTTTGTCTTTCTGCTTTTAGGACTTTTTTCTTTATATATGCATTTTGCAGTTTAACTACAATATATCTTGGTGTTGGCCTGCTTTTGTTGATTTTGATGGGAGTTCCCTGTGCCTCCTGTTTCCTTCTCCAGATTAGGGAAGTTTTCACCTATAATTTCCTCAAGTAAATCTTTTGCCCCCTTTTCCCTCTCTTCTTCTTCTTGTAATATGAATGTTACTATGTTTTATGGAGTCACTGAGTTTCCTGTCTACATTGATCCAATATTTTTCTTTCCCCCTTCTTTTCAGCTTCATTATTTTCCATAATTTTATATACTGTATCACTTATTTGTTCCTCTGATTCTTCCATCCTTTGGTCATTACATCCAGTGGATTTCAGATCTTGTTTATTGCATTTTTCATTCTGGCCTAATTTTTAGGTCTTTTATTTCTGTGGTGAAGGACCCTGGTATCTTTTATGCTTTTCTCAAGCCCAGCTAGTGTCCTTATGATTGTTGCTTCAAATTCTGGATCAGGCATATTACTTAACATCTGTTTCAATTAGATCCCAGGCTCTGACCTTTTCTTGTTCTTTCTTTTGAGATGAATTCCTCTGTCTTAGCATCTTGTCTAGGTCTGTGTCTTCTTCGTTGTGTTATAAAAGCCTATTATGCTTCCTGCCCCTGAGAGTAATGCCTTTGTGAAGAAGAGGTCATATTCTGTCCAGGGCCTCGTGCCTCAGGAAGGGTCTGTGGTGTGTGCTGTGTCCACTCTGTTGCTGTGTTTTTTGTGCTCTTTCCCTCAGGCCAGTCCTGCAGAGTTCTCCTTGCCTGCATTGAGGAGTGTTTGGATCCCAGCCAGAATGTGGCAGGGTACTAGGTGTACCCTGGTCTATTTGTTAAAAGAGACCTGATGCTATTTCCACTAGAGCTGAAGCTTTGCAGAACTCTATGGTCAGTAGACGTGGTGCCTGCTGGGGTTTGTGCTGGCCTTCTGGGGGAGGGGCCTGCTGCCCTGGTTTTCAGGCACACTTGCCTAAGAAAAGCAACATCCAGCTGACTGCAGGAGGTCAGGGCTTGGTCTAAGCCAATTAGGCCACCAGTGTTGACTCAGTGCTGCTCACTGAAGTTAGTTTATGCTGAGGGGTCTGGGGAGGTTATGCTGATGCTGTTCTACGTCCTTCTCAGCATTTGGTGATGTCAGTATTTTAGATTTTGGCCATTCTAATAGGTGTATAGTGGTATCTTACTGTTTTTTTTTTTTTTTTTAAATTTGCAATTCCCTGACATATGATGTAGAGTATCTTTTCATATGCTAATTTTCATCTCTATATCTTCTTTGATGAAATGTCTGTTAAGGTCTTTGACCTATTTTTTAAATTGAGTTGTTCATTTTGTTATTAAGAGTCTTTGGATATTTTGGATAAGAGTCCTTATTTGATTGTGTTTTTTCAAATATTTTTTTCCAGTATGTGGTTTGTCTTCTCATTCTCTTGATATTGTCTTTCGCAGAGTAGAAGCTTGTAATTTTAACAGAGTCCTGTTTATCAGTTATTTCTTTCATAGATCATGTCTTTGGTATTATATCTAAAAAGGCATCACCATACTGAAGGTCATTTAGGTTTTTCTCTAAGTTATTTTCTAGGAGTTTAATAGTTTTGTTTTTTACATTTAGGTCTGTGATTTATTTGGAGTTAATTTTTGTGTAGGGTATAAGGTCTGTGTCTAGATTAATTTTTTAGCATATGAAAATCAGTTCTGTGCTACCAGCTGTCTTTGCTCCATTGTATTGCCTTTGCTCCTTTGTCATATATCAGTTGACTGTATTTATGGGGGTCTGTTTCTAGGCTCTGTATTTTGTTCTACTGATCTGTTTGTCCATTCATTTGCTAATACTACACTATCTTGATTACTGTAGCTTTGTAGTAAATCTTAAAGTTAGGTAGTATCAGGTCTCCAACTTTGTTTCTTTCTTTTCAATATTATGTTGGTTGTTCTGGATCTTTTGCCTCTCCATATAAACTTTAGAGTCAGTTTACCAGTATCCAAAAAATAATTTGCTGGCATTTTGATTAGGATTGCATTAAATCTATAGGTCAAGTTGGGAAGAACTGACATTTTGGCATTATTGAGTCTTCCTATCCATGAACATGGAATATCTCTCCACAATATATTATTTTTAAAAGAGGTACTGCCCAGTTTATTTCTAACATTTTATTCAGGATTTTTGTGTTGATGTTCATAAATGATCCTGTTCTGTAAATCTTTGGTAACTTTTACTTCAATGTTATACTTGCTTCATAAAAAGAATGTAGGGCTTGCTTTCTTGCCTTTATTTTTTTTCTTGTTACATTCTGGAGTAGTTTTAATACCATTGGAATTGCCTAGTTTTGATGGGCTTTATGGGATTCTCCTATGAAACTATTTGGGTCCTAGTGTTTTGGGGCTGAGCTAACAGATACATTGGACTTCCTCTACTTCTCCTGTGAAAATTGGTTTGTTTAGATTTTCTCTCTCTTCTGGAATCTGTTTTGGTAAATTATCATTCTTTGTAAAATATCAATTTTAATTAATATTTTAAAATGATTTGTACAAAGTTGAAGAAGGTAATTAATTATGACTTTAAGTTTCTTTTGCTTTTGTGGTTATTTCCTCTCAGGATTTATTAGTTGAATGTTTGTTTTTCTTTTTTCTTAATAATAGTAGCTATTTAAGTTTTTGCCCCTCTACAATAAATCAGCTTTCACTTACTGATTTCTGCTTTTTTCCTAAGCAAAAATCTACTTTTATTTTTATTATCTTGGTTTGTACCTCTCTCTGTTTTACTGGCTTTTTTTTTTTTTAAGATTTATTTACTTATTTTAGAGAGAGAGAAAGAGTGTGTGTGTGTGGGAGTGGGAGGAGGGGCAGAAGGAAAGGGAGAATCTTAAGCAGAGAGAGAATCTTAAGCAGGTTCCATGCCCAGCACAGAGCCTGACATTGCGCTGGATCTCATGACTCATGAGACTTGAGCTGAAACCAAGTTAGTTGCTTAACTGATTGAGTCATCCAGGTACCCTGTACTTTATTAACTTTTTGAGTTGGGTCCTGAATTCATTGAATCTCAGTCTTTTCTTACAGATACTAGTGCTTAAAATTTCCTCTGGGCCTGCCATAGTCTGATAACTAGAGTATGATATCGGGTAACTTTTGTTATGTTTTTAAGAATTCTGCAATTTTTGTTTATTTTTTGGTATTTTTTTTCATGCTTGTTAAAGAGTTTTGAAATTTGAAGGTGAAACTTTTTGTTTTCTGAATTTGTTATTTTAAATTTTATTGTGTTAAGATAAAAGAATATTATCTGTATTTTTCTGCCTTTTGGAACTTATAAGGTGTTATTAATTCTTTGGACTGTTTCTTAGATTCTTCAAAAGATGTTATTTTTATAATTTCAGGGTAAAGATTTTGATATATGTCAATCAGATTTACCTTACTAATAATGTTTTTTATTTTAGTCTTTATATTTATATTTGTTTTTGGTTCAGTTGATCTGTTATGGACTAATTTCTGTTATGAGGTGAATGAAAGCCTCCTCCTACTAGTGTCTGTTTAAGTATAATGTCTTCTAAAGTTTCTTCATGCATATTCATATATGAATTAGTGTTTTTTGGTGATGATAAATTCACAGATAATTATTTATTCATTTGGATTTATCATCCTTAGACTTAACAAACTTTTTTTTACTTAATGTTTTTTTTTTTGTCTTGACTTTTAAGATTGTGACTAATATTGTGAGCCTTACTTCTTTTTCTTTGTATTTGCCTTTGTCCATCTTACCATTTAAAAGGTTTTTCAATTATACTGTTTTAGGTATGTGCTTTGTATACAGGGAAGTTTTGTTGTCCTTTGTGATCCACACTGTAGCACTTCTATTATTTAGAATTTTCAATAGCTTTATTGACATGTAATTGCATATCATATAATTTGCTCATTCAAAATGTACAACTTCAATGAATTTAATTTATTGCACAGTTCAGAATTGTGTGATCACTACCACAATGAACCTGAGAACATTTTCCATTACCTCCAGAAGAAACTCTAGTTGTTAGCACCCATTCCCTAATTCTTCCAAACTTGTAGCCTTTGGCTGGCATGGTCTACTTTCTGTCTCCAAAGATTTGCCTATTTCGGACATTTCATAGAAACAGAATCATTCAATATGTGGTGTTTTGTGACTGGCGTCTTTTACATAGCCTCATATTTTTAAGGTTCATCCATATTGTAGCATGAATCAGTATTCCATTCCTTATTATAGCTGAATAATATTTCATTATATGGTTATATTAACATTTTGTTTATCTATTCTTCAGTTGATGGATATTTTTAGTTGTTTTTCCTTTTTGGTTATTGTGAAGAATGCTGCAACAAACATTTCTGTCCAAGTTCTTATGTGGACTTGTATTTAACTCTTTTATTTTTTTAAAGTGATGATTTATTCCATTTATATTTATCCATGTGATAGATATGTTAGGTAGCAATGCTGTCATTTTGTTATGCTTTCTATTTTCATAGTTTACCACAACTCTTTCATTCTGCTGTTAAAATGTGTGTGTGTGGATGTGTTTCTAGTTTTCTGCTATTTGGATGGTCTGTATTTTGTTCTAGTGGTTAATTTCATAATTATATCTTTCTATGCTATCTTCAGTTTTGTATTTATTTAAATATTACCTGTTAAACCCTTCTATACATAAAATGTTTTTGCTTTTACTCCCATTTTTCTAGTATTAGTTTTTAATGAATAATAATATTTTCCTACTGTAAAATATACTTTTGTGACTTGATTTGTTAACATTAAATTGCAGACTTGGAGTCCCAGCCCATCATTCCTCCCTTTTTTCCTTTCAATTTTTATTTATATTATTTTCATATTGTTGAGGTAGTTGATATTTATACTCTCTTCTTTCCTTCTAATCCCACATTTATTTCATTTTACAGTTAATTGTTTTACTGCTTTGGTAACAGTACTTCTTCTCCCATTCTTGCTTGGCTGAAGTTTATCTCTTAGTGGTTTTCTCAAGAATATTTCATGAGAACAGTGGTCCTTAGTCCTTGCATGATTCTTTAGAAGTGTTTGCTTGTTGTAACCTTTATTTTTGAAGGGTCATTTGGAGGAATATAAAATCCTGGCTCACAGTTAACCTTTGAGTGTTCTACTGTCTTGTAATATTTAATGTTGTGAAGCAATAAGATGCCATCTGATTTTTTGTGGGGTTTTCCCTCCATTTTAATTAACTTAATCTTTTTGTTCCTTTGCTCAAAAGATTATTTCTTCATCTTAAAGTTCGCTAATTTCCTAGATATGTCTTGGAGTTGACTGTCCTAGGTCTGTTTTCTCTGGCAGTTATGCCCTTCTTAATATGGAGATACAAGTTTTAAGTTTTCTCCAAGTTTTAAGTTTTCTTAACTTTTATCTTTAAATATTTGTGATGCTGTGTTGATTGGTTTTCCTTAGTGGACATTTTGGCTGTGTTCATATTGTGTCTCCTTTTCCGTCTTCCAAGACAGTAGTTCTCAGACTTTAGTGAGCATCTGAATTATCTGGAGGGCTAGTTAATCAGGCTGTTGTGTTCCATTCCCAGATTTTCTGAGTCTGGTAAGTCTCCAGTGGCATGAAAATTTGAACTATCTCCCAAATTCTCAAGTGAAGCTGCAGCTGCAGCTCCTTGTCTGGGGACCCTACTTTGAGAACCATTGCTCTAAATCTAATATTGATGTCCTGACCCTTTTAAATTCTTTTTCCTTTGTTCAGCTTCATTTTATTGTGTCCTTTAAATCTATATTCTCTTGTTCCTTGTTCTGTATTATTAGCTATTCTCTAAATTCCTTCATTTCTGTATGATGATTTTTTTTTCCTTGAACTATTTTGAACTATTTGAACTATTTCCTGTGTTTTGTCATTTTATACTCCCTTTTCAGTTGTTTTGCCATCTTTTTCCTTGAATCTTTATATTTCTGCTTTGATGGTCTTCTTCATAGCAGTGAGAGTTTTATTAATTTTTATGAAGTTATGATAAAGTATTTGGTGAAATTTGTCACCTGTGTATGACAGTATTTTTTCTTGTCCAGTTTGTACTGTTAGTATTACACTTCTACCTCTTTCATTCAGTTCTTTTGTACTGATGCTGTGTCAGTTCCCTTAATATTACCCATCTTTAAGGAAATTAGATATGCCTCGATCAGTTATTTGCAGAAGGTTGCATGGGAGGAGAGTACAGATTATGTTACCCAAAGCTTTACTTTGGCCATACTTGTTCACAGAGTCAAGCTTGTTCTAGGCAGCATGCCTTTTCTGTGTGATTCTTTTAAGTAGACCCACCAAATCTGTTCTGAACTCGTTTGGGACACTTTTTTTTTGGGGGGGGGGGACACTTTTTATACTGGTTTCTTCATACTCTACTGGTTATTTCAAACACTGAAATTTGCTTTTGCACTTAAGGGCAAACTGTACTTTCAGGGAGTGTATTTTTGTGTACAATTTCTGGAATCTGCTGCCAGTTCTTCTAGCCACACTTTGAACTTTCCTTTAGACCCCTTTCTCTTGGATTCTAGCTACTTTTTGCAATCTACATTTGTATTTCAGAGTCTGTGGATTAATATTTGCCTCTGAGTTTTGCTGAAAACAAAAAAGTTTCTTTGATAAATAAAATCAAACGTAAAAATCTTGTTGCTGAGATGATTTACAGGAGGAGAAGGAGAGAACCATTGGTGTTCATGCTGCAACCTCAGGGCGATAATTTCAAAGACTTTCATTTGATTAAAGCACTGGGCAGATTTATGGGTTTTGTTAGTGATGACATTAAGTTCTCTTACAAGATTTATTTTTGGCTAAAGAAATGTGAACAGAATCACAGTTCAGGTTTCTTTGTGGAGATATGCCTATGTATCATTGGAATTTGCTACTGTTCAATGAAGGGAATTATAAGCACAAGCCCGTTTTTTAAAAAGTTGAAGTATCCAGAACTGTTCATTAGAACATAGTTATTTGTATTCTGAAACACAAATGGCAGAATCTCCAAATACAGTAGCTAAGTGATGTGTGATCCTCATTCTTGTTTGATGGCCTACCAGTTTTCAGAGTTCCCCTTAGCTGTCACTTTATTGATGATGAGTTCTTCTATCTCCTTCAGTGAAGTTCCTGCCATTGTTTTGGGTGTGTTCTAGTTTATATGTCAACAGGCTTCTGTCCTCTTTATATTTCAAAAATTTATTGATCATCTAATAGTTATCCTCCACTTGTTTTTTTATTATTCTGAGTTAATTCCATTTTTGTCATTTTATTGGTATCTCTGACTAGAGAGGGTGAAGTACATAACAGTTTTAACTGCATTGCTCACTAAAATACATTTTCAAGAAAGACATGTGGGTATTCAACATCATTTCCTTGCATCAGTTTTCCTTGCATCACTTCTAAGTGTTCTGCTTCCTTTGGACATATTTAACATTGTCACCTTGGGTATGGATTATCTTTACATAATATATCAATTCCATTTCCCCCCCATTTCCCTCTCCTGCATTCTGGAAAATCTTGAGATTGGTCTCAAATGAAAATTTAATTTTCCCTAATGTTGGTTTATTTTTCCTAATATGGACTTTTTTTTTACCCTTTTTGCAATATTTACTCTTTGCTTTACCTGTCTTCCTTTTAATCTCATCCTTTTATTTTTTCTCTTCATCTAGTTCTTTTCTTATTACTTTATTTCTGTTTTTCTTTTTCTTGAGAGATTTTGTCCCCTAGCATCCTGTTGAGGATACAAAATTTTTCTAAAAATTTACTTCTTTTTAATGGAATTTTTAAATTGAATTTATGTTTAAAGCTTTAGTTTTCCTGTGAGTTTTCATGATGATATTTCTTTCTTTAAATGATGATTCATTTAGTCCTTGTGTTTGTTAGATGACAAAGGTTGTAGATTGTTCTTGTGTGCACTCTTTAAATTTCAGTTGGCATGCTAATTTACATTCATGTCACTTGTCTAGCTGGGACTATGCTAGAGTAAAATGGAATATTTCTTTGTCTTCTCTTGCATGATCCTCTGAACAGATGGAGTATATAAATATTAGTCTCCAATATGCTCTGCTGTCCTGGAGGCTCCTGTCTTTTTTTCAACTACCGCTCTTTCTTTATGAGTGAACATAAAACCAATATACATATTCTTCCTTCCCAATTATTTTCTTGGACTTAGTGTTTGTATCAGCAAAGGAAATGAAGTTCTTTAAGACATTTAGATTGTTTAGAGTAGCAGTTTTTGGACTTTTTTCCAGGACTCCTTTATACTCATTTTAATTATTGAGGACTTTGGAGAGTTTTTTAAAATTATGTGAATTATATCTAGTGATGTTTATCATATTAGAAATTAAATTGAAGATACTTTTTTAAATAAACAGTAAACCTACTATATTAATAGAAATAACATTTTTGTGAAAAATTACATTCTAAAGCAAAAAACAATATAATATGAAGAGTGGCATTGTTTTGCCTTTTTGCAAATTAAAGAATGTCTGGCTTCATTGAAGACAGTTGGATTCAGTTTGTTGTAGTGTCATCTGTCATACAGTCTCTGAAAAACTACAGTGTGTACTCATAAAAGAGTTATAGGGAAAAGGGTAAATTAGTACTTAACTTTATTATGAAAATAGTTTTGACCTCATGGAACATCTGAAAGAGTCCAAGGCACCCCCTGTAGACACCCTTTGAAACCATCTAAAAGTTGGGGAAGAAAGGGTTATAGGAGCAGTTTGCTCTAGGATGCTGTAGACACACATGGAAGAACAGCTATAGTTGCCTGCTTTCTGTTTGGTGGTATAAACCTTGTGTTTATGATCTGTAGTAGAATTTATCATCTATAGGGAATTTGAGTGGATCATTTTTGTCGGTCAGGCTTGCTGCCTGCAAGGTGTACAAGGTCCATTGATCAACCTTTTCTTTTCTTTTTTTTAAGATTTTATTTATTTGACAGAGATCACAAGTAGGCAGAGAGGCAGGCAGAGAGAGAGGGAGAAACACGCTCCCTGCTGAGCAGAGAGCCCGACGTGGGGCTCTATCCCAGGACCCTGAGATCATGACCTGAGCTGAAGGCAGAGGCTTAACCCTCTGAGCCACCCAGGCGCCCCTTGATCAACCTTTTCAATAGAGATCTGTTAGCCTTGAAATTCTGGTGGCATATGAGCTTTTTTCGTCCTGATAAGAGATTTAAATTTTTCATCTTGCATTTTTTCTTAGGTGTTTCAGTAGATGTTTTGGAAAGTGTGTATCAGAGCTGCTGGACAGACAATATGTTAAACTTCAAAGCTCTTTCAGTATTTGCTTAGTCTGAGAAGCTGCTTTCTTTTACATTTTATTATTATTTTCCTCTCAATTTCAGGGCATAGTGGTTATCTGTTATATAAATAGGTGGAAAGATCACTCTAAATTTTTAGGCATTTATGAAAAGCAATAAGATTGACTAATGAATTTTTGCCTAATTGCCTATTTATTTTTTACTAATTGGCAAAAATAATTCATTTTCTTTCTTGTAAGCTCCCCATTTTTATTTTAATATGATCAGGCCTGATCTTGGGTTATTTCACACCTGTGAGGTGTTTTTCTCCTGAAATAGTACGTTGTCTTTCTTCATTTCCTGCTTGTTTGCCTCTTTTAACTCCCTATTGTTGTCTTTAGGGGTAGTTATATTCCCTGTGTGGTTGTATGTGGTTAAGACCCAGGCAAAGAACATGTAAGAAACTGATCTTGAATGATTTTAGGAAATTGTACTTGATTAAAAACTTAAGCAAGACTCCATCTTTCTCTCTCATCTTATACATTCAAATAAAAAAGAAAAGACCTAATAATATCTTGAAAGTTCCTAGCAAAAAATTTATTGCTTTTCTCTGCTTGGAGTCATTTTACTTTCTCATGTCCAGTTTGACTGCATTACTAAGATTTTGTGGAAAACATATTCACAATGATTTGTCTACTGATGTTTTGAAAGTAAAATATATGCTGCATAGGATGAAAAAGTAATAAATGTGAAGATTTTTCTGATAACACTTGCAAGGATTCAACAGAGATTTATAATTAAAAGTTACTCTTTTACTACATTTAACTTCTCAAGGGATGTACTCATCTAGTTTAATTAGAATTTATTATCATTTATTATTTTTTGTACACTTTGCTAGGTAGGAAATTGAGGTTTTTATTTATACTTGTGTATTTCATTTGACAGTTTTATTTTCTAGGTGTGACCTGCTTTTATTTTCTTATTCTATCTCTAAATATAAAGTTCTTAATTGTTTGTCTAAGACTAGTAGTTCTTAAAGAAAATCTAGCCATATGGTATCTTATTTATATATACCAATGTCTGTGACTTTATTTGTGTTGTATTGTTTGTATTATAGTAAACGAAAAAGAATCTTTGAGAGTTTGTTATTGCAACTGTGGTTGATGAGAAGAGTCTTTGCTTAAACGTGAAGGTCTGTTATTTACACATTGAGGTTTTTCAGTGACTGTCCTTAGTTTTTTATGCAGTTAACAGATACAGTGGTGAAACCTTTTTGGCTTAAAGGCAGATGCAAGGTAAAATGAGGATAACTTTATGTATTCTCATAATTCTGGTGTTCAGTTTTGCATTATCTGGTCTATTAATATGTTGTTTATTATTGAAATTAAATATGGCCTGATGGATCCCTTCCTTCAGTTTCATTCATTTACCATTGTAGAGGAGGATTTAAGAAAATCACAGTAAGACATAATAAAAAGAATTGCTTTTGTATGGTGAGCTTTGATATTCATTGTCCCAGGAAACATTTTTTAGGGTAGTAAATCTGAAACATGGGTGTTAATTCTCTAAAACATGAAGAAATCATTATTTCTGGTGCCAAATATATTTTAAACATTTTTATGAAAGTTCACCATTCTAAGATGGGGAAATTCCTATGTATTTCCTCAGTGTAATAGCTTAAAATTTGTCTTATAGTTAACATTCATGAGATATATATTGGTAGATTCAGAAGAAAAAAAAATAATTATCGGCCTCAAAAATGATTAGGGGGTAGTTCTTTCCTGAAAAGATTCTTAGGGATTAGTTGTCCCAACCCACCATGGCTGTGAATCTGCTGTGGGTTAACAAAAGCATAGAACTGACATATTGCACAAATGTCTTCAAATTCAACTGAACACTTTTTTTTTTAAGTGTGTAACTCTTATCATTGTAAGCCAGTAACTTGATATTAATGTCTGACCTAGGAGATTTATTAGAATTTTAAAATGAAAGATTGAAGTTCAAGAATAGCATTTGTCCTTTCCAGAGTTGCATAGAAAATTAAGTGAACCTTCTATTAGTCATTGTTGAAATGATGGTGGGCCCTTGGTTCTAGCATATGAGTCTGAAAGTAACTTTTATAGTCCATCTTAATGTTTTTAATTAAAAAAGCTCACCACTTGTCACATTGGTGGAAGAGTAGATATTTAATAACTTGGGACTTTCTTGAAATCTGCAGTATGTATTTTAGTTCTCCTCCAAGAACTGAAAAGATAATATATATAAATGGGAATGGACTTTGAGACATGATTGAGAAAATGTAAACTTTTAGAGTGGATAAGGAAAATCAGGGACATACATTTTTTAGTCAGATTGTATTTCTTGGTCATTGAACACATACCTATCTAGTCATTTTTATGCTCCAGACAGAGCCATAGTAAAATATAGAAAACTGATGTATTACCATTGAAAGCTTGGAATAAAATTGTATTTATTTTTATTTATTTATTTATATTTTTATTTATTTATTTGACAGACAGAGATCACAAGTAGGTAGAGAGGCAGGCAGAGATAGAGAGAGGGAAGCAGGCTCCCTGCTGAGCAGAGAGCCCAATGCGGGACTCGATCCCAGGACCCTGAGATCATGACCCGAGCCGAAGGCAGCAGCACAACCCACTGAGCCACCCAGGCGCCCCTGGAATAAAATTTTAAAATAATTTCAAAATTTCTAGGAAAATTGATTTGTGGGTCTTTATTTTATGTGTTTTTCTACATCTTGCAGTATTATTCTGATGTATAGTTTTACTCGGTGAATATGGTCTGTGATGATGACTTCACAGAGTTCAGATGAAGCATTGAAGAACTTGTTTTGATTGTAGAGTCACAGATTAACCACTAATATGTGGTAAAATCCTCTTATCTAACTAATTGGTTGTGGTCTTGTATTTATTCATGAAAATGTTTTTGGCAGTTGCTTCAAAGAAGCCTTAAATTTATTGCTTTAAGTAGTCTCGCTAATGCTTAAGATTCTGAAGACAAATGCATGAGAAAAATTGTAAATCACAGGTGTGTTTCTAGTGCATATTTGGTTTTGCAGGTTTAAGTTGTTCAACCAAAACTGTTTTTCTTGTACCTTGTTTTACCAAAGAAGAGGATTCTAGTTATATGACCATGCCCTTATTTTAGGTACCACTGGATAAGAGAGACCTCTGCTAATTAAACTATGATATGTCATCGATTGATTGCAAGATATGACCTGTTTTCAGAGATGTAAAAACACATGGGCTGTGAAATAAGGAAGAATGTATTTCCTGATAGAGGACAGGGTTCTTTATTTTCTCCATTCCAGCTTATAGATTTGGATAAAATGAAACAGTTATTTAAATAGATTAGGCTGAGATCAGAGCATCTTTTTTTTTTTTTTTTTTTTTTCCATTCTGTTTTCCACCAGTGTACTCTCCGCCTTGCCTCAGTTGAACGTGTCTGGTGGGTTCTGAGTGGAATGGAGGTTAGTGGGAAAGTTAAAGTTTAAATGAACACATGGAATATGGTAACCATAAGTTTGATGTGCAGAGAAAATGTTTAAAAACAGTGCTCATAATCAGAGCAATGTCGTCCAGCCATTGTTTTCTGGAAGCAGCAGTGATCTATTACAGAAGGAGATCAGTAGAGAATACTGTGCTTCAAAGAAACACTAATACCATTGCATGACAAACTGTGGTTTCAGCCAACAAACAAGGGTAAGATTTGCATGTATTCAAATAAAGAAACATGAAAAAAAAAACCCACTAAATTATGTCAAACATATGTATACATACATACATAACACACACACACACACACACACACACACACACACGCTGCATTTAAAAAAAAACTTTATTTTTTTTCAGTGTTCCAAGATTCATTGTTTATCTATTACACCCAGTGCTCCATGCAATACATCCCCTCCTTAATACCTCCCATCAGGCTCACCCAACCCACACCTTCCCCTCCAAAACCCTCAGTTTGTTTCTCAGAGCCCACAGTCTCTCATGGTTCGTCTTCCCCTCTGATTTCCCCCAACTCCCTTCTCCTCTCCTTCTCCCAATGTTCTCCCTGTTATTCCTTATGCTCCACAAGTAGTGAAACCATATGGTAATTGACTCTCTCTGCTTGACTTATTTCACTCAGCATAATCTCTTCCAGTCCTGTCCATGTTGATACAAAGGTTGGGTATTCATCCTTTCTGATGGAGGCATAATACTCCATAGTATATATGGACCATGTCTTCTTTATCCATTCATCCATTGAAGGGCATCTTGGTTCTCTTTCCACAATTCGGTGACTGTGGCCATTGCTGCTATGAGCATTGGGGTACAGATGACCTTCTTTTCACTACATCTGTATCTTTGGTGTAAATACCCAGTAGTGCAATTGCAGGGTCATAGGGAAGATGTATTTTTAATTTCTTAAGGAATCTCCACACTGTTTTCCAAAGTGGCTACACCAACTTGCATTCCCACCAGCAGTTTAAGAGGTATCCCCTTTCTCCACATCCTCTCCAACACATGTTGTTTACTGTCTTGTTAATTGTGGCCATTCTGACTGGTGTAAAGTGGTATCTCAGTGTGGTTTTGATTTGAATCTCCCTGATGGCTAGTGATGATGAACATTTTTCATGTGTCTGTTAGCCATTTGTATGTCTTCGTTGGAGAAGTGTCTGTTCTTGTCTTCTGCCCATTTTTTGATGTGATTATCTGTTTTGTGTGTGTTGAGTTTGAGGAGTTCTTTTTTTTTGTTTTGTTTTTTTTTTGAGGAGTTCTTTATAGATCTTGGATATCAGCCCTTTGTCTGTAGTGTCATTTGCGAATATCTTCTCCCATTCCGTGGGTTGCCTCTTTGTTTTGTTGACTGTTTCCTTTGTTGTACAGAAGCTTTTGATCTTGATGAAGTCCCAAAAGTTCATTTTCATTTTTGTTTCCTTTGCCTTTGGAGACATATCTTGAAAGAACATATCTTGGAATATTCCTCAACTTCATAAAATCTATCTATGAAAAACCCACAGCAAATATCATCCTCATTGGGGAAAAGCTGACAGCCTTCCCTTTGAGATCAGGAACACGACAAGGATGCCCACTCTTGCCATTCTTGTTCAAAATACTATTAGAAACCCTAGTAACAGCAATCAGACAACAAAGAGAAATAAAAGTATTCAAATTGGCAATGAAGAAGTCAAACTCTCTCTCTTTGCAGAGGACATGATATTTGATATGGAAAACCCAAAAGACTCCACCTCCAAACTACTAGAATTCATACAGCAATTCAGTAATGTGGCAGGATACAAAATCACTGTACAGAAATCAGTTGCTTTCTTATACACTAACAATGAAAATACAGAAAGGTAAATTAGAGAAACAGTTCCACTTACTATAGCACCAAGAACCATAAGATACTTTGGAATAAACCTAACCAAAGTACTTAAGGAACTACAGAACACTCTTGAAAGAAATTGAAGAAGGCATAAAAAGATGGAATACCATTCCATGCTCATGGATCAGAAGAATAAACATTCTTAAAATGTCTATACTGCCTAGAGCAATCTATACTTTCAATGCCATTCTGATCAAAATTCTACCGGCATTTTTCAAAGAGCTGGAGCAAACAATCCTAAAATTTGTATGGAACCAGAAGAGACCCTGAATTGCTAAGGAAATGTTGAAAAAGAAAAACAAAACTGGGGGCATCACGTTACCTGATTTCAAGCTATATTACAAAGCTGGGATCACCAAGACATCATGATACTGGCACAAAAACAGACACAGAGAGCAGTGGAACAGAATAGAGAGCCCAGATATGGACCCACAACTCTATGGTCAAATAATCTCCGACAAAGCAGGAAAAAATATACAGTGGAAAAAAAGTCTCTTCAATAAATGGTGTGGGAAAATTGGACAGATATGTATAGAAGAATGAAACTTGACCATTCTCTTACACCATACACAAAGATAAACTCGAAATGGATAAAAGACCTCAATGTGAGGCAGGAATCTATCAAAATCCTAGAGGAGAACATAGGCAGTAACCTCTTTGATATCGGCCAGAGCAGCTTCTTTAAAGACATGTCTCCAAAGGCAAAGGAAACAAAATTGAAAATGAACTTTTGGGACTTCATCAAGATCAAAAACTTCTGCACAGCAAAGGAAACAGTCAACAATACAAAGAGGCAACCCACAGAATGGGAGAAGATATTCACAAGTGACACTACAGACAAATACACTGCATTTTTATTTTTTTATTTTTATTTATTTTTAAAGATTTTATTTATTTATTTGACAGACAGAGATCACAAGTAGGCAGAGCAGCAGGCTCAGAGAGAGGAGGAAGCACACTCCCCGTGGAGCAGAGAGCCTGATGCGGGCTCAATCCCAGGACCCTGAAATCATGACCTGAGCTGAAGGCAGAGGCTTTAACTCACTGAGCCACCCAGGTGCCCCTACACTGCATTTAAAAAAAAAAATTATGTTTTTGTTTTTTTTGTTTTGGATGCTGAGACAGTTTATTGTATACACTTCTCATCAGTCAGTTGCTATTCTTTTCAAACACTTAGAAGAGAAAGAGATCACAACACATATCCTATTCATTTTTATCTTTTTGTAAGCTTAAGAGTTAATTCTTTTTTAAAAAAATTACTTAAATTCAATTAACACATATATATTATTGGTTTCAGAGGTAGAGGTCCCTGCTTCATCAGTATCACATAACACACAGTGCTTACCACAACACAGCCCTCCCTATGTCCATCATCTAGCCCCCCATCCCCTATCCCTCCCATCCCCTTAACCCCCTCCCCTCCAGCAACCCTCAGGTTATTTCCTAAGATTAAAAGTCTCTTATGGTTTGTCTCCCTCTCTCATTGTGTCTTGTTTAATTTTTTCCCCACTCTTCCCCTATGATCCTCTGCCTTGTTTCTTAAATTCCACCGATCAGTGAGATTGTGTAATAATTGTCTTTATCTGATTGACTTATTTGTCTTAGCATAATACCCTCTAGTTCTATCCATGTCGTTGCAAATGCTAAGATTCCTTTCTTTTTCTTTTCTCTATATATATATATACACCACATCTTCTTTATCCATTCATCCATTGGTGGACATCTGGACTCTTTTCCATAGTTTGTCTATTGTGGACATCGCTGCTATAAGCATGGGGTGCACGTGCCCCTTTGGATCACATGCCTATGTTATTCCTGACTTTAGGGGATAAGCTCTCCATTTTTCCCCATTGAGAAAGATATGCACTGTGGACTTTTCATAGATGGCTTTTATGATATTGAGTTATATTCCCTCTATCCCTATACTCTGAAGAGTTTTAATCAAAAAGGACGTTGTACTTTGTCAAATGCTTTTTCTGCATCACTTGAGAGTGTCTTGTCCCTTTATATAGTGTATCGGATTGATTGATTTACACATGTTGAACCACCTTTGCAGCCCAGGATGTGATGTATTCTGGAGAATATTCCATGTGCTCTCAAGAAGAATGTGTGTTCTGTTCCTTTGGAGTGGAATGTACAGAATATATCTGTAACATCCATCTGGTCCAGTGTGTCATTCAAATCCTTATTTCTTTGTTGAACTTTTGGTTCGATGATCTGTCTATTGTGAGCAGAGTGTTAAAGTCCCCTACTATTATTGTATTATTGATGTGTTTCTTTGGTTTTGTTATTAATTGGTTTATATATTTGGCTGCTTCCACATTAGAGGCATCAGTACTTAACAATTGTTAGATGTTCTTGTTGGATAGACCCTTTAAGTATGATATAGTGTCCTTCTTCATCTCTTACTCCAGTCTTTGGTTTTTAAAATCATGTTTGTGTGATACAAGGATTGCCACCTGAGCTTTCTTTTGATTTTCATTAGCATGATAAATGGTTTTCCACCCCCTGACTTTCAGTCTGGACATGTCTTTGGGTCTAAAGTGAGCCTTTTGCAGACAGCATATTGATGGGTCTTGGTGTTTTTTTGTTTGTTTGTTTTTTGTTCTGTTTTTATCTAATCTGATGCCCTGTGTCTTTTGATTGGGGCATTTAACCCATTCTGTGTAACTATTGAAAGATATGAATTTAATGCCATTGTATTGCCTCTGAGATGACTGTTACTGTATATTGTCTCTGTTCCTTTTTGGTCTGTGTTACTTTTAGGCTCTCTCTTTGTTTAGAGGACCCTTTTCAATATTTCTTGTATGGCTGGTTTAGTGATCACAAATTCTTTTAGTTTCTGTTTGTCCTGGAGGCTTTTTATTACTCCTTCTATTTTGAATGGTAGTCTAGCTGGATTAAGTATTCTTGGCTGCATATTTTTCTCATTTAGCATCCTGAATGTATCATGCCAGTTGTTTCTGGCCTGCCAGGTCTCTGTGGATAGGATTTTGGTCTGCTGCCATTCTAATGTTTCTACCCATGTAGGTTACAGACCTTTTATCCCGAGCTGCTTTCAGGATTTTTTCTTTGTCTCTGAGATTTGTAAGTTTCACTATAATATGTTGGGATATTAACCCATTTTTATTGATTTTGGGGGGGGGTTGGATCTCTGTGCCTCCTGGATTTTGATGCCTGTTTCCTTTCCCAGATTAGGGAAGTTCCCTGCTATGATTTGCTTTAATATGCCTTCCTCTCCTTTCTCTCTTTTCCCTTTTTCCTGGGATCTCAGTTATTTCAATATTGTTTCAGTTTATGGTATCACCTCTCGAATTCTCCTCTCGTGATCCAGTAGTTATACATCTGTTTTTTTCTCAGCTTCTTTATTCTCCATCATTTGGTCTTCTATATCACTAATTCTGTCTTCTGCCTCATTTATCCTAGCAATTAGAACCTCCTTTTTTGATTGCATCTCATTAATAGCCTTTTTGATTCAACTTGGTTAGATTTTAGGTGTTTTATTTCTCCAGAAAGGGATTCTCTAGTGTCTTCTCTGCCTTTTTGAATCCCAGCTCATATCTTTACTGTTGTTCTTTTGAACTCCTGTTCTGACATCTTACTAATGTCCATCGTGATTAGGTCCCTGGCAGTTGGTACTGCCTCTTGTTCTCTTTTTTGAGGTGAGTTTTTCCATCTTGTCATTTTGTCCAGAGAAGAATAGATGACCAAAAGAACAAAATTCTAAAGTGGCAACAAGAATCACAGAGAAATATGCTCTAATGAAATCAGAAGAGACCTGAAATGGGGGTGGAGGGGACAACAAAGAAAGATAATATAATTAAGATAGGTGAGCAGAATAGAGCAATACACTCAATTCTCTATGTATTTTGGTCTGTTTTTTTGAAAACTGGATCCCAAAATTGTAAAGAAAGAAAAACTGATGTATTTACAAAAGTAAAATTAAGTACAGTGGAAGGATAGAATGTAACTCTTAAAATGTAAATTAAAAGGAGGAAAACAGAATAGGAAGAACAACAACAATAACAAAAGGAAGGGATATAAAATGAGCAGTGAAGAGAACAGAGCAGTATGTTATCTCTTGAGTGTATTTTGGTCATTGTCTTAGAGGAAACTACTTCTCAAAATTGTAAAGAAGGAAAAAATATGTAAAATTAAATATATATTGAGAGGATAGAATATAAATGTAAAGATGATAATCAAAAATACTTTAACAAAAGAACTCCTCCCCCCCCCAAAAAAAAACAAAAAAAAAGTAAGAAAGAAAAAAAGAATATGATCAGGCCGGGGGAATAGAACAGAGCGATACAGTTGATTTTAGGTTTATTTTGTTCTTTTAGAAGAAACTGCAAAATTGTACAGAAGGAAAAACTTACATATACAAAAATAAGATTAAATACAATGAAGGGATAAATGGCTGTAAAAGAGAAAATTAAAAATGGCTTGAAAAGGAGTTGATAAAGTTGGTTGAAAAAGGAATGAAGAAAAATTATAAAAGAAAAAGATAATGAAATTAAAAAAATTAATGTTGAAAGATTAAAGAATCATGGGAAGAAAAATCTGTGAGTTCTGTGTTCTCTGTTCCCCTGGTGCTGGAGTTTTGCTTTTCTCATTGATTGGTACACTTGGTCTGAGCTGGGTGTTCATGCTGATCCTCTGAGCTTATTATGGGGATCTTCTGGGGAGGGGCCTGTTGTGTTGATTCTCAGTGTATTTACCCTGGGCAGAATTGTACTTCCTTTGCCAAGGGCCAGGTTAAGCAATCTGCTCAGGTTTGCTCTCTATGGCTTTTATTCCTTAATGCTTTTCATGGAGCTTTAGAAGATGAGAATAAAGATGGCAGCCACCCCATTCTCCTGCCCTGGAGCTGAAAGCTCGGGGCCACATTCCTCAGTGTGCCATCGGAGAAAAACAGTCAGTCATTCCTGTCTTCCTGATCTCCAGCCAAACTCTGTGCTTACCCAGCCTGTGAGCATTTCTGTGTCAGGCACATGACACTTTTTTGAGGCTCCAAACCCAGCAGAGTCCTGCAGTGCGCTCCTGCACTGCTCTTCCCAGCAGAGGAAGGTGAGTCTCACTGGTTCTGTCACTTGTTGTGTCTCTGTTTGAAGAGCAGTGGCCAGACTGTGTCCTGGATCACAGTTTATGACAACCCCAAGCTGAGAGCCCACTCCTGGGCTCACTCTTTGCAACTGGCTTCTCTGCTCCAATACGTGGGAGCTCTGTCACACTCAGGTACCCTTGGTCTTCCTGTGACCCTGGGGATCCTGAGTTCACACTGTCCCAGTGTGATTCCACTCCCCCAGTTAGCAGTCTGAGTGATGTCTGTCATAGGGTCAGACTCCTGAAAGTTCCAGTTTTGTGCTCTGCTGCTCTCTTCCCATATATCATCTCAGATTCACTTCTCTGCACCTCATACCTTGCAGACAGTGGGCGCTTTTCTATTCATAGAGTTGCAGCTATTCTTTTCTTCAGTCTCTGGTTGAGTTTGCAGGTGTTCAGAATGTCTTGATAGCTATCTCGCTGAATTCCTGGGACAGACGAAGTTAAGGTCTCTTACTCCTCCACCATCTTGGACCCCACAGCTTTCATTGTGGTTTTGATTTGTATTTTCCTGATGATGAGTGATGTTGAGCATTTTTTCATGTGTTTGTTGGCCATTTAGATGTCTTCTTTGGAAAAATATCTGTTCATGTTTTCTGCTCATTTCTTGATTGGATTATTTGTTCTTTGGGTGTTGGGTTTGATAAGTTCTTTATAGATTTTGGGTGCTAGCCCTTTAAAAAGATGAAGCTTGAATAGTTTGAATACCCAGATATCTGGGTCTCCTTTTCTAAAAATGTTGGTCTATTATAGATTGTGGTTTTATGAGGATATAATTAGATTTTATTATTGATTCTAGGAGGATTCTAAAGATACATTTAAAAAAATTTTTTAAATTTCATTTTATTTTTTCAATGTTCCAAGATATATTGTTTATGTATCTTTTTAAGATACATAAACTTGACTGTTGAAGTCAAGTCACTTAAAGCAGAGGACAATATAGGGAAGTTTTACAATCTCTGGGTAATCTCTTTTTCTTTTTCCTTTTTTTTTCCCTCCCCTTTTCAACTCCTCTACCCCCTTATTTCTACCCTTGAGTTAGTTTTTTGAGGGGTAGGAAGTACCTAACATCTCAGAAGGTAGGTTGGGAAACATGCTTAGCTGTAAAAGCTGGGCATTATAATTTTGTGTTTTAGAAATGTACATCAGGAGCAGTTGGGGAGGGTCTTTTCTAAAAAAAAAAAAAATCTTTCAAATTTGATTTCTGTGCGTATGGCCGTTCTGTAAATACTTTGGTGTTTTTCATTTTTTTGAAAGTTGACAAAATCTGGGATTTTTCTCCCCAAAACATTACAAAAGAACCTGCTTATTTCCATGCAAATAAACTTATTTGATAAAAAGTTAAAAAAAAAAAAAAACTCTTTGAGGAAGACGCAGTTGCGGCTTCATCGGTGCTTTGGACGCCCCGCTTTTGCTCCTGACTCACCGCTGTTCGCTCTCACCGAGGTACAAGTCAGTCAGGAAGCTGCGCCGCAGCCATGGCTTTTAAAGACACCGGGAAGACACCCATGGAACCGGAGGTGGCAATTCACCGAATTAGAATTACTCTCACCAGCCGCAACGTAAAATCATTGGAAAAGATATGTGCTGATTTGATCAGAGGCGCAAAGGAAAAGAATCTCAAAGTGAAAGGACCAGTTCGGATGCCTACCAAGACTCTGAGAATCACTACACGAAAAACTCCTTGTGGTGAAGGCTCTAAGACTTGGGATCGTTTTCAGATGAGGTCCACAAGCGGCTCATTGATTTGCACAGTCCTTCTGAGATTGTTAAGCAGATTATATCCATCAGCATTGAGCCAAGAGTTGAGGTTGAAGTCACCATTGCAGATGCTTAAATCAACCTTTTTTTTTATAAAGATTTTATTTATTTATTTGACAGACAGATCACAAGTAGGCAGAGAGGCAGGCAGAGAGAGAGGAGGAAGCAGGCTCCCCGCAGAGCAGAGAGCCCGACGTGGGGCTCGATCCCAGGATCATGACCCGAGCCGAAGGCAGCGGCTTAATCCACTGAGCCACCCAGGTGCCCCTTTAACCAACCTTTTTAAAATAAATGGATAATCCGTTGTTAAACGGATGCACCATGCAATACGTGCCCTCTTAATACCCATCACCAGGCTCACCAATCCCCCAAAACCCCCCAAAGATATTTTTAAATGTTATTTTCAAGTAGAATCTTGAGTGACTCAGTTTTATATACTTAAGAACAAAAGAGTAATAAATCCAGAATTCG
Source organism: Taxidea taxus jeffersonii (assembly GCA_003697995.1). Taxonomy (NCBI): domain Eukaryota; kingdom Metazoa; phylum Chordata; class Mammalia; order Carnivora; family Mustelidae; genus Taxidea; species Taxidea taxus. The sequence continues at coordinate 189,813 of ML105229.1, read as the reverse complement.
GTTGTTACTGGTTTAAGTGCATTGCTTTCTAGTACCTAAAATATACTTTGCTTAGTCTTATCTCTGAAACCTATTATTTTGTGTCAAAAACCCCGAGCTGTGGGTTTTTTCTACTAGTTCCATCCATTCCTTTTCCTCATTCACAAGGATTTTCATTTCTTTCCCTGTTTTTATCCTTTGTTCTTTTTGCACGTCCTTAGAATTTCCGGTTTTAGTCTGGGGACTATGAGTGCACATATGTGTCCACCTATACTGTTTACACAAGTGTGTACCCCATGAGAAGTAGAGAACATCTCACCAGGCTGAAGTAGGTTGAGGCCTTTCTGAGAAAGAATCTGTAAGTAGGGGTTCCTGGGTGGCTCAGTGGGTTAAAGCCTCTGCCTTTGGCTCAGATCATGATCCCAGGGTCCTGGGATCAAGCCCCTCGTCGGGCTCTCTGCTCAGTAGGGAGCCTGCTTCCTCCTCCTCTCTCTCTCTGCCTACTTTTGATCTCTGTCTGTCAAATAAATAAATAAAATCTTAAAAAGAATCTGTAAGTAGATGCATGAAAGAGAACTAGTAAGAATTTTAACATGGACATAGGAGGCTAATGACAATACAATTAATGAAAGAAGGTATCCTTTAAAGGTGTTATGTAAAGGAATGCCTGGGTGGCTCAGTCATTTAAATGTCTGTCTTCAACTTAGGTCATGATCCCAGGGTCCTGGGATCAAATCCTACATTTGGCTCCTTGCTCAGTGGGGAGCCTACTTCTCTCTCTGCCTGCCACTCCCCTTGCTTGTGGGCTCTCTCTCTGACAAATAAATAAAAATCTTTAAATAAAAGTGTTAAGTAAAATTTTAAATGAACCATGTAATTGCTCTGGTCATTAAATTGTTGATAAATGCCTAAATTTAAGTATAGGAAGAAACTGTAACAGAGGTATAATATATTTTGCTATTTTGTTTGTGAAGTATTTTATACAGCAGTCTAGATATAAGTCTTAGGTCCTATTTTTATATGATTTCTATTTTTTTTTTCTGTGCTAGCTTAGAACTGATACAAAGAATAAGGGAAATGTTACATGTGTTTTTATATTGTGGAAAACAGAGTTTATTTCTTAAGGTCTTACTATCATTTTCTCTACTCTATTAGGCTGTAGAACATGTTTAGTTTATAGATAGATGCCATTTGGTATCCCAGTATGGGTTATCCTCATCCAGAGATAATCAGTATCTCTCTCTCTCTCTTTTTTTTTTTTTCAAAGATTTTATTTATTTGTGAGAGAAAGAGAGAGGGAGAACATATACACAAGTAGGGGGAGTGGCAGGCAGTGGGAGAAGCAGACTCCCCACTGAGCAAGGAGCCAGATGAAGGACTTGATCCCAGGACCCTAGGATCACAACCCGAGCTGAAGGCAGATGCTAAACGGACTGAGTGACCCAGGCATCCCTATTCAGTGTCTCATAAAGGTTTCATGTGTGGTGGCTAACTGGGTTACTTTGCCCATTATCTAGCAGAGGAACTATGGCATCATTCTATAGTCTGCAACTTCTTGAACAGCCTCTTGGAGTAATACCCAACAAGGGAAGTCATATTTTCTTGCTGATCAGTATGACTTTGAGGACAGTCCAAATTCTATCTTCTAGAGAAATTCAGTTACAAAAACTTAACTGCAGTGAGCTCAGGCCAGCTGCATAGTCCCTACAAGACTGCCCTCACTTCAGATAGTAGCTACAAGTTTTGGGCCCCTTTGCCTCAGACCTGCTGGCTACAAATTCTGGGGTTCCCAGGGACTCCCTCAGGTTTGGTAATTCAATAGAGTGACTCAGAGACTCAGAAAAGCACTGTACTTATCATTACAGTTTTATAATAACAAGAACCACATGGGACAAAATTTGGGAGGGGCCCAAATTTTAAGCTTCTAGGCATTACCTACTTCAGGCTAAGATGCATTGACAGTACCCAAAGAGTATTGCCAACCAGGGAGCCTTTGGTGTCCAAATTTTATATTATAATTCAGTCACATATTGCCTGCATGGCTGACCTTTAGTCTTTAGCCCTTCTGAGAGGTTTGGACTAATATATTCAGTCTGCAGTTCTTTTGGAGGACAGAACTGATACGGCATGTTCCAGAGTCTTCATTGTAAATCACATTGTTTGAGTCTCTGGTGGCCAAACACCTCAGGCAAACAAAGATGTGCTTGTCGGGCAGTACATTCCAGGGCCCTAGAGATCAGCTCCTGGCTAGTGGAGGGCAAAGGCCAGACCAGTCTTTTGGTAAAGTTAATTCTTCAGTAACACCTGTTCAAACAAAAGATGTGTTTTTGAATGAGATGTAGTATTTTTTTGAAGTTTACCATGTAGCTCTTAGTTTGAAAATCTTAAATTTTATTTTAAAAATAAATATGATTCCCTTTATGCTCAAATTATAAATATTTAACTTCTTTCTTTGTTTCTCTAATTTTTGTTCCTTTTCTTGTGACATTCAGACCAGCCACTTATGTAGTTTAATTTTATTTCTATTGCATTACATACGTGTTTATGGTTAAGTGCCCCTTCTGTTCTTGTACTCTTCCTTGAAGTGCTTATTTTTCTTCCAAACTAGTAGGTTATGCTCTTTTACCCACAAAGGAAATATTTACCTATACTTTTTACCAGCTGCAATCTGTGTAAACATTCTGGAAGACATTTAGGAGAGAAAAAGTACTTTAATAACCATGCGAATGGAGCTTGGACTATATAGGCAGTGAGGAGCACTCAAAGCTTTTTAGCTGTGATCATGACACATAACAGATTGTTTTAGAAAGTTCTAGTGGAGGGGTGCCTGGGTGGCTCAGTGGGTTAAGCCTCTGCCTTGGGCTTAGGTCATGATCTCAGGGTCCTGGGATCAAACCCCATGTCGGGCTCTCTGCTTGGCAGGGAGCCTGCTCCCCCCCTCAACCCCCCACTCCGCCTCCCTGTCTACTTGTGATCTCTCTCTCTGTGTCAAATAAATAAATAAAATCTTTCAAAAAAAAAAAAGTTCTAGTGGAGGTAAATAGAAACAGTTTGGAAAGAGGAAGTTAATGTGTAAGCAAGAAGACCAGTTAGGACCCTATTAGTGTTATCCCTGCTGAAAATAATGAAAGTAATAAGGAATGATATATGAGAAACTTATTAACTATGATAGATGATTTTATTTTTTAAAAATCTTACCCCTTCAATAATCTGTACATTAATTAACAGCTTTTAAACTCTCAATAATTTTATGTTTTCATTTTACACAGTTTCTTGGGATAATGCCATGTGTTTTCTATCTAGCTATATCTATTGGCTTGTTTTTATTTATTATTTTATTAAATTTTTATTAAAAAATTTTTTTTGAGAGAGTGAGCATGCTTGTGATTCTCTCTCCCTCTCCCTTTGCCCCTCCCCCTGCTTGTGTGTGTGCCCCTGAGTGTGGGTGTATGCTCTCTCTTTCTCTCTAGCTCTAAATAAATGAATAAATAAGTAAAATCTTTAAAAAAAAGATAAAATGGGGATATTAATGGTCCCTATTTCATAGTACTGAAGGCTAAAATGAGTTAATATATATAAAGTGCTTAGAAAAATGCTGGCATATAGTGTTTAGATGTTTTAACTCTTCCTTTTCATCTGTTTTGTTTTGTTTTGTTTTCATGAATACATGATTAGTACTCAGTAAACATTTGGATACAACTGGATGAGAGATGAAATTATAATTACTTTTCTATTTTCTCAGAAGTCTTTAAACAGCTCTACTAAATGTACTTTACTGTAAAATGATTCTTTTATGTATATTTAGATCCATATTAACCACAAGTCATAAATTGGTAGGCTCCAGAAATTTTAAGTTCCTGTAATACTTATGAAACATTGAGTTTGCTTGTAGATCAAGATGTGCTCTCCAGTTCATCATAGTTCTTACTACTACTCTCTTATACCCAGTCCTGTTCAGGTTCATGGCCTGGCATCTGCAGGTGTTTGAGTTTGGGACCTCCACACTAGACCCTGACACTAGCTCTTCCAGGATAAAAAGTGATAGATCTCTTTTAAATCTCAAACATTTGATAGAATGACTGAGCTATGGCAGCAGATGAATGTTTGTTGAATAAATGAATGGTGCTTCAGTTATGAGATGAAAAAGAAGTCTGTAACAAAGAACTATGCTTGTTCCATGAGGGTGAGTTGACTTATTTTGTAGAATTATGAGGGAATTTTGGTAAAAGTAAAAGTAAGACTAACAGCTACCAAAAATAATAAAGAACCTAAATTTCCTAGAGAAATTTTGTTCTTTGATTTTCTAACTTGTCATGTGAGATTCACCAGAATTCTTAAGGTTAACTTGAATTATAGTAATATGGATGGAAAGAGCCAGTGAAGCTATTTATATTTTGATTAGCTAACTTTAATGATGTAGTGTTGAATCATCATTGGTAAATAATGAAAATCAAATCATTGGTTTTTTTATATGCATAAAGTATTTTTTATTTATCTTTTTTTATTTTTTATTTTTTTTAAATTAAATTTTTTTTCAGTGTTCCAAAAGTCAAAAAGCAGATAATGGTCTTGGCTTTTTGGTGAGCAAAAACGATGAGTTTTGTAGACTGATTTTATACTGATTAGAAGAATATTTAGGGTACAGAAGCATTGAATAATCTTAACCTAAGCCAGAAATTAGACTTTTGGAATGAAAAAATATGAAGAGTAATATCCAGTTGAGTGGAAATTTCCATTTTGGGGTGATTGGTGAAATAAAGCCATGAATTTTAGGGGAGTTTTGAAAGTACAATAAGCAGATACAGGCTACTATATTGAGTATTCTCAGGCAGTCAGTTGGGGCTATGTGGGGATATCTGCTAAGAAAATGAGAATAGTCCAGAACAGAAAGGTGGAGGTAGTTTATTCATTTCTTGTTCAAGTATTCCCGTAGTGTATGTATTTTTCTTTACTTTAATGAATTGATGTTGCAAATTTGGTTTCCCAATTACACTGTGGACTCATTTTCTTCTTCATTGTAATCTTAAGCTATCATTTTACTTACTTCTAAAAGGTTCCTTTCTATGCTTTGTAACTTTGCACATTCTGTTTTGTCTTATGTTTTTAATTTCAAGCCCTTTTGCATTATCTTTCTTTGCTTATGCATTTGTAATGATTTGGTTTCCAATTACTTTCTGATTCATGGACATATAAAATACCAATTTAGAGTCCATCACCTGGTATATGATCTTTTTGTCATTTCCACCACGTTTTAGTCAATAGAAAGTTAGGTGCCTTTTCTAGGATGTTTCAGATGGTATTCCAGTGATGAGATTATGTTCATAGGTAAGCAGGTTAAATTTTTATAAGTAAAACTTTATAACACACTATCATGCTTCATTAATAATTATTTGGTTTATTATGTCTGTTATTTTACCTTTTATCTATTTTTCTTCTAACTTAATCTGGTGGAAGATAAGATTTTGAATCTGAAAAGGTATGTATCTAAGTTTAGGATAATTCACCACATATTTCACTTTAAAGCTTCTCAAGGGTTTGCAGTTACAGTTTTTTATTTTAAAAGTAAGATAGGTTCTAAGAAATTTGTTAGAAGTGTTTTAAAAACAACTTGGGTAATTTAAGTCTTTTTGTAGAAAGATTGACAGGAAATGGCTAATTATATCATTGCATTTAATGTTTTTACTAATGAATCAAAATTAAGGTATTATTTAGGCATATTGGCCTCGGCTTATGTTATCATTGGGTCCCCAATATCCTTAGTCCTGACTGGATTTCTAGCATTAGTAGGCAGTCAGGAAATATCTACCTAATGAACACTGGTTGAAATTTTATTTTTATTGAGATGTTATCATCCAGTAAATTATCTAAGAAAAACTTGGGTTAGCACTTCTTATGTAAGAATACCAGTGCAACTTATAAATAAGTTTTACTTAAAGTATAGAAGAGGAAAAAAACCACAGTAGCTAAAAAGTATAGGACATTCTATTTTGGAATGTAATGTCAGAGACAAAAAGAATACCAAAATAAATTTTTAAATTACCTGCTATTTAAATCATTAAAATAAAAGCTGACTTTTCAAGCCATGCTATTTTAACCGTAGATAGTGAAACTCTTTTTGGCTCTTTGGTTAACTGTTCTTTCTTCGGAGACTGTGTCTGACTTCTTTCACACTGCCCATCACCCTTGTTGAATACAACTTCCCTATGTTTGGTTTGATCTATTACCCAGGCTTTTCCGTTTCTTTGCAGTTTACATCTCAGTGATTTTTTTCTGATTTAGTCACTTTGACTTGGGCAACTTATTTCTGGCTACTATTCCTACTTTAAAGTTTTAAATGCAGACACATTGCTTTCTAACCACGACTGCCATCTCTTAAGAACTTGTAAGACATTTCATCCACTTCTCTGCCATCCAATGAACTGAGACACTGCCGTCTTCAACCATATCTGGGTCTTAATAGGTCTAGGGGCATGTGGTTCTCTTCACTGGGCTTATGATTTCAGCCTAGGTGGCTCTTTTTTTTTCCTGAACTTTCTAAGTTCTCTAGAGTTCTTAGTTTCTTAAGGTAGAAGTTGATATCATTGATTTGTGACTTCTTTTCTAATTAGTCATCTAATACAATAAATTTTTCTTAAGTGTACTTTAGCTGCATCCCTCAAATCTCAGTTATTGTGTTTTCATCTTCATCCTGTTTGAAATACTTAAGTTTTCCCTTCTGATTTTTTCTTTTATTTATGGGTTATTTACTACTATGTTACTAAGTTTCCAAACATTGGAGGATTTTCTTAGATATCTTTTCCTTAATATTTAATTCATTGTGATCAGAGAATATACTTTGTATGACTTTGATTTATAAATGTGCTGTATGCACTTGGGAAAAGTGTTTTTTCCTGTTTTTGGGTAGTGTGTTATATAAATGTCAGCTAGGTCAGGTTGTTTAGTGTTGCGGTAGTGTTCCATATTCTTACTGATTTTCTGTCTGCTGGTGTTGCTGGTTGAACTGGGGAGACCCTGGACCCTGGGGCCTCAACCCAGCCAGAAAGGAGTTACTGAAGGTTCTTGGCCTTGTAATAAGAATGAATTCAAGGGGTGCCTGGGTGGCTCAGTGGGTTAAAGCCTCTGCCTTCGGCTCAGGTCATGATCCCAGGGTCCTGGGATCGAGCCCCGTGTCGGGCTCTCTGCTCTCAGTGAGCCTGCTTCCCCCTCTCTCTCTGCCTGCCTCTCTGCCTACTTCAGATTTCTGTCTGTCAAATACATAAATAAAAATAAAATCTTAAAAAAAAAAAAGAATGAATTCAAGGATAGACAGGAAAGTTACTAGGTGAAAAGTAGAGATGAGAGCCCATGAGCTCGAATGAGAGAGCGGGAGAGAGAGAGTCCAAGAGAGGCAGAAACAGAGTTGCATGCCCAGGGGGTTGGGTTTCTATCTTGTATTGATAGTTGTTAACTAGGGGGTAGAATACTTATTACTTGGAGTGGGGATTTCTTGGGAGCAGAGTTTCATGCTTTTTCTTCCTTATTTGGTCAGGGATTTTCGGCTTCCTTTGTCAGCCACCTTGGGCTTTCTGGTTTGCTTTAGCTTCTTGTGGCTTTGTTTTGGATTGCTGCCAGCACAGGCCTCTGACTTGCCCAGTAGCTGGCCATGACTTCTTCTTTGCCCACATCCAGATATCCTGTTAGAACCTAAATGCCTACTCTGGCATAAGTGTTTTCAAGATATCTTACCTCTACTGAACGTTTTTTTCTACCTGTTGAATTATTTACTCAGAGCAGAGTCCTAAATTCTCTATGTATAATTGCAGATTTTTGCCTTATTTTTATTATCTACTCTGTCAGTTTTTTAAAAAAGGCATTTTGGACTCTTTTTTTTTTAAGGTACATATATATTTAAGATTGTTATAGATTCTTTTTTATCTCTAGTAATATTTCTTATTCTTAGGTCTTCTTTGTCTCATACTAATATAGGCTAGCCACTTCAGCTTTCTTTTCATTAGTGTTAGAATTTTTTTTTTTTTTTTGAGATTTTATTTATTTATTTGACAGAGAGAGAGAGGGAGATCACAAGTAGGCAGAGAGAGAGGGAGAAGCAAGCTCCCTGCCAAGCAGAGATCCCAGTGTGGGGCTGGATTCCAGGACCCTGAGATCATGACCTGAGCCAAAGACAGAGGCTTAACGCACTGAGCCACCTAGGTGCCCCAGTGTTAGGACCTAATACCTTTTCTGTCCTTGTACATTTAACTTTCTATCTATCCATCCATCCAGCTTTATTGAGGTATAATTAACCTATAATATTGTGTAAATTTAATCTGTCCTTCTACTTTTAATTTAATCTTTATGTACAAAGTGGATTTATTTTGGGCAGGATAGAGTTAGGTGGTTCTTGAATTTTTTTTTTCCAGTCTGACAACTTCTGCCTGTTAATTGGGGTGCTTATACCATTTGAATTTAATGTAATTATTACTATGGTTTGATATGGATTTACCATCTTACTACTTTTTTCTATTTGCCTATATGTTCTCATTCCCTCTTTTTACTCCGTCATTTGGATTACTTGAGAATGTTTGGATTTCATTATAGCTCCACTTTAGGCTTATTAGGTATACATCTTTGTTTTATATTTTAGGATTTAGTCTAAATCCTAAATCTAATCTTTCATTGTTTATCTTTAGATAATATATCACTTTTTAGTTGGGGTAAGAACTATACAACAATGTCACTCCATTTCCTGTCATATATTTGCTTCTAAACATGTTAAAACCACACGGTTCATTTTGATATTTTTGCTTTAATTTTCTTTTAAAGAAATGAAGAACATACATTTTATGTTCTAGTTTTCAACCATTTCTTTTTCTGTTTTTTTTTTCTTTTTTTTAACCAGTCATCTTTTATTAGATGTAAATTCTCAATTAGGATATGAAAGGATTCAGGGTGCCAGGCAAAAGTGATGTCAAGAATGCAGGATGTGCCTCCACACTGGGCCCTCTTCAATGGTGCACCATATCCTGATGACGCCCCCTTTTTTTCACATTAATATCCTGTTCTAGGACCAGTAGTAACCTCTTTGAAACACTCCAGCAGAGCCGTTAGGAGTGGAATTCTGCATCAGTATTTAACCCGGCAGCTCTTCTAGCTTGACATCCATAAACTTCTTCTCCTTCATTGGTACAGATGATGCCATCTTTGAGTCCTGGGTGTCTGTTACATCTAGTTTTCAGCCTTTTCTGATATTCTTTATATTTTTTGTTTATATACAGTTTTTGTTGTTTATTTCTTGTTGTATATTTCTTCTACCAGAAAACTTTCTTTTAAAATCTTCTTTGTTACAGCCTGGTGGAGATTCATTTTATCAGATTTGTCTGTTGGAAAATTTTTTTATTGTGCCCCTGTTGTTTTAAAAGATATTTTCATTTGGGTTTATAGTTTTTCTATTAGTACTTTAAAGCTGGTATTCTATTATCTCCTGGCTTATATAATTCATGACAAAGAATCTGTTGTCATTCTAATTTTTGTACCTCTGCATGTAAGTTTTTTTCCTTCTTACTGTGGTTTGTGTACTTTTTTTTTCTTGAATCCTTCTTGTTATATAGGCTACTACTGGGATGTGTCCTTGTGCAAATGTGTGTTTAATTTTGCAGTAATCTGAGATATTGTTCCTTCCAATTGTTTCTTGTTTCCTTATCACTTTCTTTTTAAAAATCATTTCAGATTTACAGATGCTATATCTTTTTAATCTCTTAGCTCTTTGATTCTCAGTTTCTTCTCCCCGACCTTTCTTTTTGTATTTCAGTGGGAAGAAGTGATACACTTTTCTTCTTCAAGATTCTTTCCTTTGTTGTGTTCAGTCTGCTGATAATCTCACTGATTATTATTCCCATTGATTAGCATGATCTCAGGGTCATGGGGTTGAGCCCCACATTGGGCTTCCTGCTTGGCATGGAATCTGCTTGTCCCTCTCCTCCTGCCTGTGCTCTCTCCTGCTGTCTCTGTTGATCTCTCAAATTAATAAATAAATAAAATCTTAAAAATAATATATTGTCTGGAGTAATCAACAAGGAGTAAAACAAGAGTAAAAACAAGGACTTTTTATTGTTTTGACCCAAGAGGTTTCTGATTCAGAAAAAGTTAGAGTAAAATAAAAAATGAAGTTGTTTTCATTTCTGCAGTAGGTAACATATTATTTAGAGTCTTATCAACTCTGTACTGTTACTGTGTATGTACTTTGTTTACAGGGATGATCCATTATATGAATTTGAGACTTTTTTTTTTTAAGATTTTTTATTATTTATTTATTTGACAGACAGAGATCACAAGTAGGCAGAGAGAGAGAGAGGAGAAGCAAGCTCCCTGCTGAGCAGAGAGCCCGATGTGGGGCTCGATCCCAGGACCCTGGGATCATGACCTGAGCCGAAGGCAGAGGCTTTAACCCACTGAGCCACCCAGGCGCCCCGAAGACGAAGGTCTTAATATATATGCATCTCAGTATGAATACAAGTTTCAAAAGTTTTTTCTGTAGGACAAATATATCACATACATGAAACAAAGGCTTTAATCTAATATTGCCTTCCACATTTCCAGCAAGAATGTAAGTTGATATTTTGACTCTATGATGCTTAGGGTCTATTTATCCTCTCTTAAAAGGAATTTATAAGAAATCAGTGTTTTTAATTCATACAGAATTTTTTATTCTGTCAAATTGCCTTCTCAATTGGCTAGGTCATTTAAACCTCTGAGTGCATTGGAGACAAATCTATGAATCTCAGAACTGTCCTGAAATTTCTGCCCATTTGGCCAGACTTTGGATAATATGGCTGTAAGATTCCCAATTTGTTGGTTCCCCACTTCCCCACTTAATTCCCCACTCAAGAATTTTTAGTATTTTAGTAAAAGGAAAAAACAGAACAAAAAAGAAAACTTTACAAGCAGTACATTTAAAAAAAAATTGTTAAAATATACATAAAATTTACCTTTTTAACTGTTGTTAAGCATACAGTTCAGTGGCATTAAGGGTGTTCACATTGTTGTGTAACCATTACCATTATCCATGTCCAGATTTTTTTCATCTTTCCAGATGAAACTCTGTACCTGTTAAACACTAACTCCTTATTCTCCCCTTGCCCCACCTGCTCCCTAATTTCTTTCCCTATGAATTTGAATAAAGAGATGTACAGTTTTGAGGGAACTTAGATATTCAAACCCACAGTGGTTTTAAAGTTGTTAGAAAGTAGGATTTGCTCTTGTTTTTCTTTGCTGAACTGTCCCCAGTTTAGAGAAATTACCGATTTTGAAGAACGAAGTAGCAGAGAAGATGAAGCCACAGTTTGGGAGGAGATTCACAGATTTTGTTGCATGTGAAATAAACTTAAAATTTTGGTTGTTGCTTTTGGAATACAAATCTCCCTGTAGATGAAGTGGTTTAAGAGGATGTGATTGTGATAAAAGAGATGTATTACACACAGCATATCCAAAATTTTGGATACAGTGTATTTGAATCACAGACTTATTGTGACTGTGCTATAAGTTGGTCAGACTCTGGCTCTCCAAAATCCAGAAATCAATGTTTAGGGCTTCCATCAGTGATATGCATGTTCAGTACTTCAAAACAGTAAGAATCTGAAAGAAGCATTTAAAACTACTTGCTCAGAGCTAATGAGAGAGCTTTGGGGCTATACCTACTCTTTAGTAGATAATGACATTGAAAAAAACTGTATTTATATTTTATACTGTGTATCCCTTATAATACATTTCTGTGCCTGAAAAAGTATAAAAAAGACAACAAAACAAAAAGTAGGACCAAACTTTTTTTTTTTTTAAATCCTCTACTGGTGGGTTTGGGAAAGACACAGATAATATATTTTTGGTCTGTGATCCCACGTCTGAGCTTGCTTGAGGTTACAGATTCTCAGGGAAGACATCCTGCTCCCACCTTCCATCTATCCCTTGCAAGTTTCTCTGTGGTTTCCTTTTTTGTGTATGTTTTATATTTTATTCCCTATATTTATTGCTTCTCAGATCTTCTATTTTCACTTTGCTTTTGGCCTCTGTCTTCCTTTTATGCTGGCTCAGAAATGCATTTAAAAATTCGTTTTTCGGGGTACCTGGGTGGCTCGGTGGGTTAAAGCTTCTGCCTTCGGCTTAGGTCATGATCTGAGGGTCCTGGGATTGAGCCCCGCATCGGGCTCCCTGCTTGGCAGGGAGCCTGCTTCCCCCATCTCTCTCTGCCTGCCTCTCTGCCTACTTGTGATCTTTGTCTGTCAAATAAATAAATAAAATATTTAAAAAAATATGTTTTTCAGATTTTATCCATCATTTTGGTTGTTTTTAGTTATGACTCTTGTTCTAGATATCTAGCCTGCTGGGGGGTAACAGTCTTTATACATTAAAAAAAAATCATGCAATATGTTAACCTATATCTCTCTGTATCACCTACCTTCCCCATTTTGTATTGCAGTTCTTAGAAATTTTTATAAATTTTGCAAAAAATTAAAATGCTCTTTAAGTGATTATTATATTTTTAAAAATATGTGTATTTATTTTATAGTTACTTGAAGGAAATTTTGCCAAAGAAGTCAGCCATGAAATGGATGGACTTATTTTTCAGCCTATTGGAGTAAGTTGTGTGTATGTGTGCATGTGCGTGCATTTGAGTGTGTTGTATGTATATAAATATGTGCCTACACGTATTTATAAAGTATATATATATATATATATATATATATATATATATATATAAAGTACATTTTCTTGAGATATATTTACTTAGGATTGATTACTGCTGCAATCACTGCCTATCCTTAAGTAAATTGTTTATTATAAGATATTTCACTTACACTAAATATATATAATGGTACGATGAACAGTTGTTTGCTTTTCACTTAGCTTAAGAAATAAACATTGGTCATTATTTTTCAAGGAGGTCGGTCCTTTGATATAATTAGGTTTTTTTAAAATAATTCTTACAAAACAAATGTTAATTTAATTTCTTTACTAGAAATCTGTCAGTAACATTACATAAATGCTTATTTCTGAGCCCATTATACCTTTAAATATTAATATTTCTAAAATTTGTTATTGATGAGTGAAATTAAAAGAATTTTTAATATTTGAAGAAAATATAATTCTTTGACTATTACAGATCAAATTTCTGAAATTCAGTGAAGAACTTGTACTAACTGAATGGTCAAATCATATATTTGGAATAAGTTACATTTTACTCCGATAGCATGGTTTCTCAGCATTAATACCAGTGACATTTTTTGCCAGATAATTCTTTGCTGTGGGCAGCTTTCCTGTGTATTATAGGGTGTTTAGCAGCATCCTTTGTCTGGACTCACTAGGCCCCAGTATTACCTCTTCTCCCAATCCCATCTCTCCGGGTTGTGACAACCAAAAATACATAAATTCACTGCCTGCTTTTTTTCCTGGAGGGGAGAATTGCCCTCATTTGACAACCTGTGCTCTATAGAGCACTGTTTCTCAAAATATGGCCTGTGGACACGGGACATTACCACCACCCAAAAAGTTATTAGAAAAGCAGCTCCTCTGGGGCAGCTGGGTGGCTCAGTTGGTTAAGTGCTTGCATTCAGCTCAGGTCATGATCCCAGTGTCTTGGGATTGAGCACTGCATCAGGCTCTCTGCTCCATGGGGAGTCTCTTTCTCCCTCTGCTCCTCTCCCTGCTCATGCTTTCTCTCTCTTGCTCTGTGCTCTCTCTCAAACAAATAAATGAATTTTTTTTTTTTTAAAGTAGCTCTCCCTAGACTTACTGATCAGAAACCCTAGGAATGGAGTCCAGCAGCTTGAACTTTAACAAGCTCTCCATGTGACTCAAATGCATGTTCATGTATGAAAACTACTCTGTAGGAAAGAGTTGTATTTCATGTACTACACCTCATCATGTGCTGTAGTTTGCCTCATATGCTGCATTTTTCCTTCAGTAACTATCCTTAGAAATTAGGGTATGGTCTAGCTGTGAAGTTGTACAGAGAGACATCAAACTGGGTACCTGGAGAAAAGGGAGGGAAATTAGTATTTTTGAAGACTGTGTATAGTAGAACTTTAATATGCAAGTTTAGGTAGAATGTGATATGTGATTGGCTTCTGTCTTCCTTCCAGTCTCCTTTACCATAAAGGTAGAAACTCTTCTGTTGTCAAGGGAAGAGGTGGTGGAGAGGAGTTAGAGGCTCGGGACAGAAATTATAGAAAATGATATCTTCGGAAGGTAGAAGTTAGATCTTTGAGTTCCAGTATTTTCTAAGCCTGACCTTCCTAGAACGAAATCAAGTCTAAAAATAACAGTAATTGCAATAAATTTTACTTTGTTATGAACTCATGGTTCATACCCATGTGTATAGGAGGTTTTGGTATTTGTAAGAGAAATGGCCTGACACGGGAAGTCAGCTGGTGTATTAGTCTGTTCTGATTCAAATGACCACACTTGTTATTACAGTGGCTTTGTAACTGGTAACTAATACGGCAGGTCTTTCTGTTCTTTTCTTAAATATGTGTGGACATTTGTCCAACATAGAAATTTCAGAAATAGTTTGTCAGGATACTGAAAAATCTTGTTAGGAGTTCAATTAGAATTGCTTTGAATTTAATTTGAAGAAAATTGATGTTTTTACAGTATTAAATCATCTCTGAATAAGGTATAGCTCTTTTCAGGTCTTTTTCTGTTCTCTAGTTGAGTGTAAGTTTTTATTGTTATTGTCTAATTTCTATTAGACAAAATATTATATTTAATATTTTCCATTTTTACAGTAAATGGTGTCTTTATTTGGTACTTCTAATGTACTGCCACATTGTTGATTGATTTGTTTTGTTGATTCAAGAATCTAATAATTGCCTAATTTTACATATTGGCCAATACCTCTAGCACTGGTTTAAATATTGACTTTATTGGGTAGAAGAGAGGGAGACATTCTTACCTTATTCTCAACTTCAAAGAGAATGTGGCTAATTTTTCTCCATTAAGTATGTTTTTGGTATATTTCTCTTAGAGAGCTTTTTTTTTTTAAAGATATTATTTATTTGACAGACAGAGATCACCGTAGGCAGAGAGGCAGGCAGAGAGAGGAGGAAGCAGGCTCCCCGCTGAGCAGAGAGCCAATGAGGGCTGCAATGTGGGCTCTATCCCAGGACCCTGGGATCATGACCTGAGCTGAAGGCAGAGGCTTTAACCCACTGAGCCACCCAGGCGCCCCTCTCTTAGAGAGTTTTTATCATGCTAAGAAAGTTTTATTTCTATTCGTACAAAGGTTGTGGTTTTTTTTTCAATCATAAAAACAACCTTACATTCTGACATAAATGCTACTTAATCATGATATATGTAGTTTTTAATATCCCTTTGGATCTGAGTGTAATAGTTTTTTGAGGATTTATGCTACCTTACTTCTTACGTTTTTTCCCTTTTTATATATATTCAAAATAAAGAAGGTAATATTATGGAAAAATATTATTAAGTTCTAAGTAATATGTAATAATGCATGCCCATGGTTTTAAAAGTCAAGATATCATGGCTTCTATTGAAAAATAGAATAATCTCTTTTTCTCCTTTTCCCCATACTCAGAGTACCATTCCTAGGAGGTAATTATTTTCTATTGTTTTAGCTGTGTGTTTTTTCTCTTTTCCCTCCCTATTTCTACAAAATCTGTTTATGGTGCTCTTCCTTGGTTTTCTGTTTTATACATGATCTGCCTACTCTCTGCTGTTGAAGAACAGGATTGAGCTCTTTCACTCCTCCAACATCACCCCTTCTCCTTCTGTCATCCCATTATAATTATATCCCATTTTTGGCCAAATGAATATTCAGTATTTGTATTTCTGTGTTAACATAAATATTGTTCACATCTGAGTCAAGTTGTATAATACTATATTTTCATAGAAAACTTTTTCCCCCTGAAGTTAGGAATTGCCTTTATGTTTTGATTTGTTATGATTATCACTACTTCTTCCCTTAAACTTTTTAAAAGAACTGTTAAATTTTTTTTTTCAATACAGTCAAATTTATCAAGTAACATACCCAGTTTGATTTCTATTTGAAGGCCTTCCTTCTGAAGCCTTTCATTCTGTAGTCCTGCTGCATAGTTTTCTGTCCTTGGGATTTCTCTTCAGTATCCTTATCCTGGAAATTCCCAGCTTGTGGAACAAAATAAAGATTATATTTATTTGTTATTCAGATGAGATAGCTTGGCCCCTTCTCACCTCTGAAGAGATGAATCACAGTGCAATGTAATACTGCAAGAATGACTTTTTCCTTCCTAGGTTTTTCCTTTTTATAATTGTGCCCTGAGATTTTAAACTTATCCCATTTTTGGCATCTTGATTCTAGCCACCAGATTCTAGAAAGGTGAAATTCTGATGAGTTCCTAGATTGACCATATTCTTTTATGCATTTGCTGCCATCATTTCTACATTGATGTGGTTGAAGATGGGATTTCTAAGTTACTCCTGTTAGTCTGATGGTAGTCTTTGAGAGTATAGAGGAGAGGGAAAAGTAGTTTCTGGATTTTGTCTTTGTCACCTTAGGCATGAATACTTAATCTCTTTTCGTTCTTTGGGCCACACACACATATACATGCACATCACAAAACTATTCCTCTGTCATTACTGTTAAATTGGCTTGGTCAGGGTGCCTGGATGGCTCAGTCGTTAAGCCTCTGCCTTTGGCTCAGGCCATGATCCCAGGGTCCTGGGATCGAGTCCCACATTGGGCTCCCTGCTTGGCGGGAGACCTGCTTCTCCCTCTCTCCTACTCCCTCTGCTTGCGTTCCCTCTCTCGCTGTGTCTCTGTCTGTCAAATAAATAAATAAAATCTTTAAAAAAAAATCAAAGTGACTTCTAGCCTTATATACAACTTTGTCTACAAGCAAATCTTTTTCATGACAGTCTAGATTCTGGTCACGAATCTGTACATTCCCCTTCCCTGACATGAAGTTTCTCAGATTCTTTGAGGCCAACTGATCTCATTCTGAGGCCACCAGACCAAGAGAGATGTAATGTTGTGACTGAAAAGAAGCAGCAGTTAGGGCCTTGATGAGATTTGAGTTCCTGTCCATTTTCCGTCTTTCCCCTGCTCTCCATTTCATAGGCATTATGGGGGGTGTTTTGCTTTTGTGAAGCCAAAATAAATTTTTTTCCCTCTTTTCTCTTGAATACTTGTTAGTTGATTGCTAAATATTTTTATAAATAAAACAGATCATTTAAATGATTATTCTCAAAGCAAAAAACATCTCCCAAGATAACCGTGCTGTTTCTTACACTAGATAGTAGCTACCACCTCAAAAGGTAAATATTGATTATGTTTTTGTCTCATAAATACTGTAAGCTTCTCCAGGGTTATTAGTACTTTCCTTTCTTATTTACTTTTATATGTCCAGTGTCTAGGATAGTGTTTGGCCCAATATGTCTTACAAAATGTTCATCAAAGAAATGAAAATATATCATTAGGTTTTACCCCAAGCCTTTCAGATTTGACTGGTTTTATATTTTACCAATATAGGCAAACATTCTTTTTCTTCAAGTTTTTACTTAAATCGTAGTTAATTAACATACAGTGTAAAATTAGTTTCAGATATAGAATTTAGTACATACAACAGCCAGTGCTCATCACATCTTAATCTCCATCCTCTGTTTATGCTATCCCCTGCCCACCTCCCTTCCAGTAACCCTCAGTGTGTTCTCTGTAGTTTAGAGTCTGTTTTCTGGTTTCCCTTTCTCTCTCTCATTCTCTCCCCCTGCCCCACATTCATTCATTTTGTTTCTTAAATTCCACATATGAGTGGAATCATACAGTATTTGTCTTTCTCTGACTTTTTATTTATTTATTTATTTGCTTAGCATAATACTTTCTAGCTCCATCCAGGTCATTGCAGATGGCAAGATTTCATTCTTTTTTTATGGCTGAGCAATATTCCATAGTATATATGTACCACATCTTCTTTATCCATTCATCAGTCAGTGGACACTTGGACTGTTTCCATAATTTGGCTACTGTGGATAATGCTGCTATGAACATCGGGGTGCATGTATCCCTTCTAATTGGTATTTTTGTATCCTTTGGGCAGATAACTAGTATTGTAATTGCTGGATTGTAGAGTAATTTTTGAGGGACCTCCATACTGTTTTCCAGAATGGCTGCACCAGTTTACATTTCCACCAATAGTGTAGGAGGGTTCCCGTTTCTCTGCATCCTTACCAACACCTGTTGTTTCCCGTGTTTTTAATTTTAGCCATTCTGACAGGTATGAGGTGATATCTCACTTGTAGTTTTGATTTGTATTTCCCTAATGAGTAGGGATGCTGAGCATCTTTTCATGTGTCTGTTAGCCATCTTTGGAAAAATGTGTAGTCATGTTTTCTGTCCATTTTTTAACTGGCCTATTTATTTTTTGGGTATTGAGTTTGATAAATTCTTTTTAGATTTTGTATACTAACCATTTATCAGATATGTCATTTGCAAATACCTTCTTCCATTCTGAAGGTTGCCTTTAGTTTTGTTGATTGTTTCCTTTCCTGTGCAGAAGCTTTTTATCTTGTTGAAATTTCAAAAGTTCATTTTTGCTTTTGTTTCCCTTGCTTCAGGAGACATATCTAGTAAGAAGTTGCTATGGCAAGTGTCAAAGAGGTTACTGCCTGTGTTCTCCTCTATGATTTTGATAGTTTCCTGTCCCACGTGTCTTTAATCCATTCTTTAAAAAGGTACATATATTTGAGAGAGAGGTCTCACAACCCTAAGATGATGACCTGAGCCGAAATCAGGAGTTGGGCAACTGACTGAGCCACCCAGGCACCCCTGTCTTTAATCCATTTTGAATTTATTTTTGCATAGTTTTAAGAAAGTGATCCAGTTTTCATTCTTTTGCATGTTGTCCCAGTTTTCCTAACACCATTTGTTGAAGTGACTGTCTTTTTTTCCATTAGATATTCTTTTCTGCTTTGTCAAAGATTAGTTGACCATGTAGTTGTGGGTCCATTTCTAGGTTATCTGTTCTGTTCCATTGGTCTATATGTCTGTTTTTGTGCCATTACCATACTGTCTTGATCACTACAACTTTGTAATATAACTTGATGCCCTCAGCTTTGCTTTTCTTTTCTTTTTCAAGATTCGTTTGGCTCTTTAGGGTCTTTTGTGGTTCCATACAAATTTTAGGATTGTTTTTTTCTAGCTCTGTGGAAGATGCTGGTGGTATTTTGATGGGCTTGCATTAAATGTATAGATTGCTTTGGGAAGTATAGACATTTTAATGATATTTGTTCTTCCAGTCCATGAGCATGGAGTGCTTTCCCATTTCTTTGTGTCATCTTCAGTTTCTTTCATAAGTATTCTTCTCTAGTTTTCAGAGTACAGGTCTTTAACCTCTTTGGTTAGGTTTATTCCTGTGTACCTTATGGTTTTTGGTGCAGTTGTAAATGAGTCGCTATGAAACACCACATTACTGAGAAAAAGGATAAGAATCATATGATCCTCTCAATAGATGAAATGCATTTGACAGAATACAACATCTATGCACCATATAAACTCTCAACAAAGTAGGAATGGGGGAACATACCTCAACATAAGAAAGACCATATATGAAAAACCCATGGCTCTACATCCTCAATAAGGAAAAACTGAGAGCTTTTCCTCTAAGGTCAGGAGCAAGACAAGGATGTCCATTTTCACCAATGTTATTTAACATAGTACTTAGAAGTCTTAGCCTCAGGAATCAGACAACCGAAAAAATTAGGCAAACTTTTAAAAAATCTATAGCTATTTTGTTTTTCCTATTGTACATGCATATGTATAATTTAATTTATGCTCAAACTTTTTTTTCTTTTAAGAAAAATTTCAGTGACTTTCTTTAAATTCTCACTTGTTTCCTTGCAGAATCCCACTTATTCTTCATGAAACACTTATTCTTCATGAAACAATAATACTTCATGAAATACTTCATGAAACAATAATATGAGCTTTGCTACTTGCATATTCTTCTCAGAGACTTCCTAGTGTTAGAATTGGTCTCTGGTTAGGATAAGGCACTTAATATCTCTTTGGTTCTCCAGCTCTTCATCTGTAAAATATACAAGCTGTAATAGTTTAATTCTAAAGTTCTGTAATGATCATATGAGGATCAGCGTATGTGAATATAAAATTAACACTTAAGAATTCCTTCTTCCTGCCAGTATTAGGGAAAATGTATTGGGTAAATAATTCTTAATAAGAGAGAGAATAAACTTGTATATAACTTTCCTGAAAACAACATATCTCTTAAAAGGAAACTTATACAGTTGCATTAAATAAAATAGAATTGTTATGAAGTTTATTTCTATCATTATATGACTGTATTCTATTAATTATTTCCTTTTGCCATCATATTTCAATAGAATTTTCACTTTTGTGTGCTAAATTATCAAGATTACATAGTATATGGAAAGGCTTTGAAAGGGTCACATTTTGTTCATCAGTGGAAATTGTCAGTTTCTTATTAGCCTTTCTGATCCTTAGGTTAGCATATATCTACAAAGACTCATTTTGTTATTAAAAAATGTTTCACAGGGGTGCCTGGGTAGCTCAGTGGGTTAAGCCTCTGCCTTCGGCTCAGGTCATGATCTCAGGGTCCTGGGATCGAGCCCCACGTTGGGCTATCTGCTCCGCAGGGAGCCTACTTCCCCCTCTCCCTGCCTCTCTTATACTTATAAAAGTATAATAAGTAAAAACTTATACTTATACTTATAAAAGTATAATTGATGAAGGCGCCTGGGTGGCTCAGTGGGTTAAAACCTCTGCCTTCGGCTCAGGTCATGATCCCAGGGTCCTGGGATCGAGCCCCACATTGGGCTCCCTGCTCAGCAGGGAGTCTGCTTCCCCTTTTCTCTCTGCCTGCCTCTTTGCCTACTTGTGATCTCTCTCTCTGTCAAATAAAAAAAAATTAAATCTTTTAAAAAAAAAGTATAATTGATGACACAGCACTCTACTGTACTCATTAATCTTCGGTTGATTCTTTTCATTTTCCATGAAATTTTAATGGTTTTAGTCTATTTTAGTGTGTTTCATTTCTAATTGTAATTTCTCATGAACATTTTCTATCTAGTTTTTTATTTCTTAAAAGTACACTTAGTCAACTCTGTCTTAATCTTAATTTTTACCACAGATGCATACCTTTCATAGTGTTTGTAGTGTACCCATTAGTGGGACTTCACTATTAATAGATAGATTGGCATCTGGCTGTAAGAAGGTTGTGGTACTTAGTCACATATCTACCCATTCTATTTAATTCTATGGTGGGTTTTTTTGTCTGTCTGTTTGTTTGTTTTTGGTATTTCTTTTTTTTTTTTTTAAGATTTTATTTATTTATTAGTTAGAGAGAGAGCAAGCGAGCACAGGCAGACAGAGAGGCAGGCAGAGGCAGAGGGAGAAGCAGGCTCCCTGTCGAGCAAGGAGCCCGATGTGGGACTCGATCCTAGGACGCTGGGATCATGACCTGAGCTGAAGGCAGCCGCTTAACCAACTGAGCCACCCAGGCGTCCCTGTTTTTGGTATTTCTATTGTGTTTGTATTAAATCTTCTGAAGGGTATTCTGAGTATAAAATATATTAACTCTGCCATCCAGAATAGGCTCCATTTAGCATGAATCCATTCAGGAGAGCAATTTTCTCACTCACATGCAAAATTTCATTATAGGCAACTTCGTAGTGTTGGGTTTTTTTTATAATTTTAATTTTGCAATTTCAGTCTGATTTTTTCTATTCTTATTTACTGTGTCTTGAGTTTGGGCTACTACCACAGCAAGGGTCCTCTGTATTCCATTTTCAAATTTTTGATTTACCAAAGCCACAAGTGAGACTATGCTTGGTTTCTACACAGAGATTTGTGGCTTTTCTACCTCTTTTAAGAAATGAAAATGTAAGTTTCTGTTAGGTAGGTGAACTTGAATGACATTATCAATCATTGTATTCATTATATTCTGCTAAAGAAAGCAGAGTTTAACATCTATTTTTTCTAATAATTCATAACTTTTATGATTTCTCTTTATTGCTTTCAAAGAAGGAATACTTAAGTTTTTTCTTTCGCCTCTTTCTTTGGGATTGAAACCACTGTGCTCACCTATTTTCATCAAGTTCCTTTTCTTCAACAAATAAAATGGCCTTTTTCTGATTGCTGTTGCATATCCAAAGGAAAGACGTTAATTTTCCTTTTCAGCAGCTCTTAAGTTTTCAGTATAAAGAGGTAAGAACAGAGTTGATTACAGACAGGTGTAGTTTCTAGTGGTGGGAGATGTGACTTTAGATGGTCCAGAGACAGAGCATTAAATGATATTGCATTACACAATAAGAAATTTAGTTCCATTCCAGTTTTTATTTATTCTCTCAGTTTATAAAGAGAAAGTCTGTTTATTTCAACCAATTAAGTGTGGGCCTGGTTTTACACTACTTAAAGGCAGTATATTTACTCTAACTTAGTATCCCTGATTCATTTTCATCATATCTCATTTTAGGACTACTTATTAGGGCAAGCAACACCATTTTTTTAAAAAGATTTTATTGATTTATTTGTCAGAGAGAGAGAGAGAGAGCAGGAGTGAGCACAGGCAAACAGAGTGGCAGGCTCCCTGCCGAGTAAGGAGCCCGATGTGGGACTCGATCCCAGGACGTTGGGATCATGACCTGAGCTGAAGGCAGCCGCTTAACCAACTGAGCCACCCAGGCATCCCAAGAAATTTAGTTCCATTCCAGTTTTTATTTATTCTCTCAGTTTATAAAGAGAAAGTCTGTCTATTTCAACCAATTAAGTGTGGACCTGGTTTTACACTACTTAAAGGCAGTATATTTACCATTTTCTATTCATGGTATTAATGCTGTACTATTTGGATGAATTTTCCTGATTATCTTTGGGGGCCATTTTGCAGTCTGCCACAGGTGCCAGGCTTGGTGTGGTATTTCCATTTCATAGCTGTAGAGCCTAATACCCAATGTAATTTCTGATTCTGTCCTTGTGTGAGTTGTAAATTACCTTCCTTTGTTAGGCTTTCTATTGAAAGCAAGTTCTGAATGAGAATTTAGGAGCCTTAATCAGACCAAGAACCAATTTTTGATGTAAAATTTGCCAGCATTTCTAAAATTTTCTCCTGGGGAAGTCTAAAGCCTTTCATGAACTCAGCTTTAATAATTAAGTGCAGGCAGGGTAAGTGATGGACACTTATGGCAAATTAATGTACTGTAGTGTAGTAACCTAATATACCTTACCGTATTTTTTTATCATGTTAAAATATGTGTAAATTTTTCACCCTTTTTTTTTAAATTGGGAGTTATCCAAATGTTAGAATCTGTAGCTCTTTTCTCTGGAATTCTTTAACCTCTTCAGAGACCAAGGCTCCAGGCTCTTCCTTGGTTGCATTTGCTTGGCTATTAGCATTCTTAGATTAGAAAAGATAATGGGGTGAGGGTCCACTATTCAGTAGTAAGCTTTACTGAACTCTCCAGTTGTTTCCCTCTTCTGTTACACTTGAATCTTCTGGACTAGAGCTTTGGTCCTTTGGTTTTTCCCACAGCGTAAGGGTATCTCCTGCCTTTTGCCTGGGGTGGAGGAGGGAACCTAGTGGTTTAAATGTTCCTTATAAAGATTTTCAACCATTCTCCTTGTTTTCAGTACCATGCCTCAGCTTTCCCCCACCTTGGCAACCTTCTTGGTTATCTGTTCCCTACATTATCTGATCTGATCCATTCTGGAGAACTGTGGCTGCAGCATCAATTGTTTTCATTAATATCCTCCTCTGCAAGCACTGAATATTCAGTGCTCTGTGCTCTACTAACTTCTCCATCTCCTTTCCATCTTTCAGAAATGTATTGACATGTTGTTTTCGGCTCTTGTCTTCTCTCCTGTTTTCTTTTCTGTTGATACTTCTTTTCTGTAACTCCTGCTTTAGTGAGCTTTCATATCAAAGTGGATATAAATGCACCTGTTTAATTCACCATGTTTATTAGAAAATCTCCCAAACTTCTCACAATGTGGTATTGCATCCCTTGGCTCCCTTGATGGGAAAATTCAAATAAGTGAAGAAAGGAACTGATCGAGTGATCGTTCTAGCAATCTGAGTGACCATTCTAGCAATCTGAGTGAGTCTGCGTAAAGTGGAGAGGCATTCCTGGTTGTGGTAGACAAAGTTTGGTTTTTAACCTCTAATCCATTCTCTGATATCACAGAAATAGTCCAAAGGTAAATAAATGGTGAAGGATGAAGAGGATTCCTGGTGCATCTACTTGTGAGAAAACTCTTTGGCCTACATTTGTTTGGTGCTAATTACTTAAAACTTAGCAAGAATTTAATTCTGCTCCATTACATTAACTATAGTGGGTGAATTTGAGTTGAATAAAAGATAGAACATATTATTCCTGCTAAAAAGAAGGAAAAAGAGAAAATACTTGAATCTTGGCAAAAACCTGAAGAATAGTGATAAAGATACTATATAAAGGTGGTGATTCTAATGAGGGCAAAACCAAACATTGGCTTAGAAGAAAGTTTGCTTACCATCTTATTTAATGTCCTGTGTTTCATTATCTATAAGAAGAAGGAAAAACAAAGTTAATTAATGGTATGTTCTGGAAAATAAAATTTAGAGCTTTTTTTTGTGATTATAAAGGAATGCAACAGTATCTGAATTACTAAAGCACAGAGCAATCATTAATTATCATGAAAGCCTCAATTTAAACAAAGTAAACTGCATTTATACAGAATTATAGAAAATCAGAGCTGAAAAGATACTTCCCAGATTAGTCCAGTGGTTTCAAAACACTAATTTCCAAAGTTGTAGGTTTCTATGGACTACCTTAGGGCCACCTGAGAGGGATAGGTTATGAGGTAAGCATTGTGTTTACATCATGACAGCTCTGATTTCTTTCTTTTTCATATTATTGTAGTTTTAGATAAGATTGTATTTTTTAAAAGGGCTTTATCTAAGTAATGTTTGAATCAGTTGCTTTTTTGAAAAGTCACCAATGATCTTTCTTCACTGCAAAATCAAGGTCATTTTTCAGACTATTGTTTTTATGCAATCATTTATTGTAGTCTGCACTTCTGTCCACTGTTTTGTTTTTTTAGATTTTTTTTTTTTAATTTGACAGAGATCACAAGTAGGCAGAGAGGCAGGCAGAGAGAGAGGAGGAAGCAGGCTCCCTGCTGAGCATGACCTGAGCCGAAGGCAGAGGCTTTAACCCACTGAGCCATCCAGGCGCCCCTAATTTCTTCTAGTCTTATGCCATTTCTTCTCCATCTCATCAAGCTCTTTGTCTTCTACTACCCATGAAGTTTGGACTTTCCCAAGGCTTAAAGTTCTAGACCTCCATTCTTTCTCATGCTCTACTCTCTCCCTAGAAATCTCATTCACATCCATGACTTTAGTTATGTCTTATAAGTCAGACTTTTGATTTCTGTTTAAGCTCCATATTTGTTTATCTAATCGCCTACCTTGATATACTGCTTTTTAAAATTTCTCAGAAACACTAAAGACTGAATACATTTTATTTTATTGACAAACTTTTCTTTCTTTCTTTCTTTTTTTAAAGAATTTACTTATTTATTTGACAGAGAGAGATCACAAGTAGGCGAGAGGCAGGCAGAGAGAGGGGTGGGGAAGCAGGCTCCCTGCCGAGCAGAGAGCCCAACGTGGGACTTGATCCCAGGACCCTGAGATCATGACCTGAGCCAAAGACAGAGGCTTAACCCACTGAGCCACCCAGGCGCCCCTCAATATATTTTAAAGCCAAACTCCATTTCTACCCCCCAAACAAACAAGCAAACATACAAACTGTAAAAACCTTTCCTTTCCCAGCATTTCCTACTCCACTTATTTAAATGAGAAATCCAGATATCATTTTTGACCCATGTCCAAGTCTTGCTCTATCTTCCTGCTTTATCATCAAAATATCTCTCGAGTTACTCCCTTTGCTCTCAGTAACCTCTACCACAGCTCTAATCTGACTTAACTATCCATTGCCTTTTGCATGATCTGCTGCAGTGGCATCCTAAGTGGTCCTGCAACATTCACGTTGTCTCCCTTCAATCTTTTCTTCATACTGCTTCCATAGTACTCTTCTTCCTTTACCTCTAGTGATTTCCCCTTACTTGCAAGTTGAAGACCAAAATTAGATTTGAAGGCATTTTACTCTCTTCTTTATCACATGCTGCATTTTGGTTTCCCCACATGCTTTGCTGTTGATGCAAAAATAACTAATTTTTATTTAAAGGTGACTTACATTACTTTGTTCACAGTGTTTTTAAAAATTTCAAATGAAAGCCCTATTTGACAAAATATTTAAATATTTTGAGAAAAATGGGTATTCAAAGAAAAAATTAGCTGTTTATTTTATTTATTTATTTTTTTAAAAGATTTTATTTATTTATTTGACAGAGATCACAAGCAGGCAGAGAGGCAGGCAGAGAGAGAGAGGAAGGGAAGCAGGCTCCCTGCCGAGCAGAGAGCCTGATGCGGGGCTTGATCCCAGGACCCTGGGATCATGACCTGAGCCGAAGGCAGAGGCTTTAACCCACTGAGCCACCCAGGTGCCCCTAGCTGCTTATTTTAATGTAAGCCTATGTATATTTAAGGTTTAAGGTTCAAACTTGGATCAAACTGAAGTGATCATCTGGTTGTTAGTCTATACGATAAGCCAGTTAGATTTTATTAGACTCTTATATACAGGGTTTTGGTTTTATGATTTTACTGACAGTTTGAATCGCTAACATTTTGTGTTTTGTCATCTAAAAATGAATACTTTAAAATGGCCATTGGCATTTGAATATAGATAGTAGATCTTTTGCTTGACAGCTATTAGATCTTTTAATTTACAAAGTTGATAATACTTGTTTACTAGCTTTTATAAGGATTTTAATGATGTATATAGCATAGTAAAATTTTATTTGTAGTAATAACTGATTAATTTCTAACCTTTTAAAAAATCATGTTTGATTTTACTTTTGTCATCTGGAGACCATATTTCTAAGTAAGAATTTTTGTGCCATTAATAATCCATCACTGAAATAAAACAGAATTACATATGATGAATTACAACATAGAAGTAATAATAAAAATCTTGAAATTATATTCTTTGTTTTATGTTTAAAAAGGCTTTTCTTGCTTTATCTACCAGCTATCCTGTGATATCAAACATTTAATGGTTTCTATATTGAGTCGAGAGTATTTACGCTTAAACAGTTGTGATGTCATTGTTTTTGTGTCTTTATCACTATCTTGATTTTCTGTAGGGTGGGTCTGCTTGATTTTATATCCCTGGCATTAATCAGTTTGCATATAAATTGAGTCAGCTTTGATTTTAATATTGCTTTCTTGTGAAATATTAATGTTTTTATTAAATCTTTACTACTGCCAGGTATATTGAATGTTATGGATAGATTGTAAAATGAAAATTGGAATTAGTCTAATGCCTTGTCTTGAAGTACATGATGAATTAGAGTGGTTTTCCTCTGAAGCTGGGATGATGTTACCATGGTGAGAGCTTCTGTTGCCATGACATTTGCTTGCATATTTTGATAGGTCTTCATTTGAAGAAGGGCTCTGTTTTCTGGCAGACTGGAAAGGTGTCATTCTATCTATTCCCCAAATGTGTTATTTTTTACTGGAAAAATATAATAATTTCCAAAGAATTGTAATAGTGAAGTGCCAAGAAAGAAAATACACCTTATTTTAAATTTTTTTCCTTGCTCAACTTTTGGAACATAGCAAAATAGTCTTAGCTTGCTTTGTATGAGGAGGAAGAACATCATTTTTCTAGTTTTCTTAATAAATAAAATACTGTATTTCCATTGGATTGTGTTGACAAAATAAGCAGCTAAAAATGAGTAATTTGTAATCACTCTCAGTTGGATATAGATATATAATGTTATTGTACAACCAAAGACATGGCTAATGATTATATATTGGTAGCAGAGCAAGGGGAAATAAATATAAATAAGGATTTCACAAAAAAATGAGTGAATCAGTGAATTCCAGTAGGGTAAATATATAAAGCATAAAATCAGTTTTCATATAAATGATAAATATTAAACACAATGAATTAAGGGTAGTTCTTTCTTACTGATAATGTTTGTTTAATGTTGAAAAATTAATGGTAATTTTTTAAAAAAATTGTATTTGACAGTGGTATGTTTTTAATTTTTGACCAGATAATACAGAAATTCCAACATGTAGTAAAAACAAATACACAGGAGAAGCTCTTGCTCTCACATATCACCTCTCCCTCAGTTTTTAACTTTTTGTAGTTTCTTTATGCATTTATAAGCAATTACAAATATATTAATACATTCTTATTCCCACCCTACTTTTCAAGAAAGGTAGCATATTATTTTGCACTTTGCTTTTCAGAATTTGTCCATCCATATTTTTAAATGTGTATTTTGTTAGCGTTCTAATTTTAGCATCTTAGCATCTTAGCAGTTTGATCAACTGTCGGTAGACTGCTTTGGTTTAGATTTGTGTCTACCAGAGAAGAGGAGAAACACTGTGAGAGTCTACTAGCTCGAAAAGTTAATGGAATTTTTTTTTAATCATATGACAGTAATCTTAGATATTAAGTGGGAATTAATCTGGAGTTGTGGAGTGTATTAGCTCATTCCTTCATCTAATAAGTTGGGTGCTTACTATATGTCATATACATTGCTGAGTTTTGGAAATAATAAAAATGGATAAAGGCGGGGTGTCTGCCCACAAAGCACTTGCAGTCTGTGGAGAAACTTGACATAGCAGCACATTACATTACAGTGTATAAGGTGAAAGAGTGCAGACTAATGGAGTAGGGGAGGTTCTCTGGTGGGCCCAGAGAGTAGGGTCAGGGTTCATTGGGAGACTAAGCCTATGTTAAAGTTAGGTCTAGATAGTTGGCTTAGTAGGGTTTCACCATTAGTACAAATGAACTAAGTGGTTTGGCTTCTGAAGAAGCTTAGGTGCTGAGCTCTTTTCCTGCTATCCAGGCCACTTGCCAGTTGCTTTCTCCTCCCACTCATCCCTCCCCACAAAACTAGAGTAATTAGAAAACCACTGACTTAAAATTGGTTTCCTTTGGACCAGTTTTATAATCCTATCTCATCTCTTGACATCATTTAATTCAACATTTTCAACCTTTAATCATTTGCTTTTGGACAGACGATATATTTTATTATGTTAATGGCATGAAGATTTTTGTACTACTGTGATTTGGGAACTTTTTTGGACAAGTTGTAACCATTCTGGTTACCAATTTGTTTATCAGTAAAAAGGGGGAGTTTACTGCATGTTGTCAGGGCTCCTCATTTTTCTAGTATTCTTATCCAGGTCTATTAACTGGTCTTGATACTGATTATTTTTATTTAACCTGTCTTTTTTTTTTTTTAAAGATTTATTTATTTATATGAGAGAGAGCAGCAGAAGGAGTGGGAGAAGTAGGCTCTCTGTTGAGCAGGGAGCCAAATGTGGTGCTTGATCCCAGGATCCTGGGATCATGACCTGAGCCCAAGGCAGGTGATTAACTAACTGAGCCACCCAGGCACCCCTAACCTGTCATTATCCCAGTTTCCTTATTGGCTAAATTTTAAAATCACTGTAGTTCTGTGGAACTGCCTAGATATGGAAACTAAAGCTGAAGTTTCAGAAGTCTTTGTATAATTACAGTTTTTTTTAAAGTTGTTTCATTAGAAATGTAAGCCATAGGTTATTTTATATTAAAACAACAGCAAGAAGAGATTAGACTTGTGAATAAGATAGTAGAAAGAGTAATCTGAATGTTTTTGAGTGACCTGAATAAACCAAAAAACTAAATCAATTCTCTTATAATTTTACTCTCAAATTACAACTTCAGTTTTCAGAAGTAGCAGTAAAACTTTGTAAGTAAATGAGAAATGTCAGCAAGCTTTTGGGAACTGAAAAGTCTCCATTTTCTTCCTCTGAGTCTTTCCATGATACCTCTCCTTACTGTCTACCAAGTTTGTCACCTTTCAGAAATGGAATACCAAATGATTGCCTTGACATAGTTCTTTTCTTTTAAAGATTTTATTCATTTATTTGACAGACAGAGATCACACAAGCAGGCAGAGAGGCAGACAGAGAGGGGAGGGGGGAAGCAGGCTCCCTGCCGAGCAGAGAGCCCGATGCGGGACTCGATCCCAGGACTCTGGGATCATGACCCGAGCCGAAGGCAGTAGCTTAACCCACTGAGCCACCCAGGCGTCCCGCCTTGACATAGTTTTAAATTGGGAGAATGGTTCTTCTCCCCATTTTACATCAACAAGAACAGCATAGAGTAGTGAGCCAATTTAGTCTCAGAAAACTTGAACTAACTTCCTCTCAATTCAGATTATGTTCCTGGTCCTATTGCTTAGAATTTTCTTATAACCTGATTGTTTTTAAAAATCCATTTTAGGGACGCCTGGGTGGCTCAGTTGGTTAAGCAGCTGCCTTCGGCTCAGGTCATGATCCTAGCATCCTGGGATCGAGTCCCACATCGGGCTCCTTGCTCGGCAGGGAGCCTGCTTCTCCCTCTGCCTGCCACTCTGTCTGCCTGTGCTTGTTCTCTCTCTCTCTCTGACAAATAAATAAAATCTTAAAAAAAAAAAAAAGATCCACTTTATGCATTTTTCTTATTCAGGAAAACTTCCTTTCCCCCATCCCTCTGATTTTGATGTCTTTGTCGTACTTCCTTAGCAACTCTTCTT
The DNA here is from genome assembly GCA_003697995.1 of Taxidea taxus jeffersonii. Classification (NCBI taxonomy): domain Eukaryota; kingdom Metazoa; phylum Chordata; class Mammalia; order Carnivora; family Mustelidae; genus Taxidea; species Taxidea taxus. The sequence continues at coordinate 159,161 of ML105229.1, read as the reverse complement.
TATTATTTTTTTTTAAACACCTTTATTATCTCTTGCAGATTAGATTAAAAGCCTCACTGTGATTGAGGTCACTGTTTTGTTGTTAGTCTTTGTGTTTTCTCTGGCTAGTGTGGCACATACTAGGTACTTAGTATTGAATGAATGACTTATTTTCCATACAGGGTATTTATATGTGTTGATTTTGCATCAGAGATATTTGCTATTTGCTTTTCCGTGAAATATGGACAAAGAATCTAAACAAGCCATTAAGTCTGGAGTTGTTTTACTCTTCTGTCCTGTAGCATTATACCTAATTATACCAATTAGGATTTCTTCTGTTTCCCTTGAAACTAAATGCTAGGACAATAAAAATAAAACTAATATTATGGTAAGACCAGGGATCTTTCTTAGCTTCAAGGTGTGATTCTTGTAAAGAAGGCATTCTGTCTCAGGTTTCAGTGTAGGGCCTAGATGGAATATGATAACACAATTGCTGACATTATACTAGTGGGAATCATAGAGGAGCATAGGGCTACAAAGTATGAGATAGCTCTGCTTTAGATATCATGTTTAAGCAAAATACTATTAACTGCATTTTTACAAGGGAAATAGATAAAGCCCCACTTTGAACTTGCTTAAAGTCATGAAGTTAGTAGAGGCAAAAAGGAACTAAATATCTTGCCGCTTTTGCTATTGTTACTATAGCTTCCTTTACATCAGAGTTTCTCAACTTTGGTACCATCGATGTTTTAGGCTGGATAATTCTTTGCTGTGAGCAGCTGCCATGTAGGTTTTAAGTTTAGCAACACCTCTGATCTCTACCCACTAGATGGCAGCATTACTCCCTCCCCCTCCCTAGTTGACAACCAAAAATGTAGGCCTGGCCAAATACCCGGGATTGGGGTGGGGGCTGGGGAGTGGGTAAAATCGCCCCTATTGAGAACCACTGCTTTAGCCAACAAATATATCACTTATACCTCCATTTCATTTCCTAAGTTTTAGAGACTTCCTTATGGCATGTGGCCATCTTTTATCTCTAAGCCAAATTCTGTTCCCATTTGGTAAATACTTTCTCAAATACCTTACATTGTTGTCTGAATTTGCATTAATTACATTTTTTCCTTAAGAGGATCATGGATAACTCAGGTGATATTGGTGATTGCTTTCAGACATAACCTATCCCCAGTTTTTTACTTAGAACAGCTTACCTGATAAAGCCAGATTTATTTCTCTAGCACTAAGTATTATATGTATTAGTTAAATATAGCTTTGATAATTATTTTTATCTAGATACATGCTAGTGAATTTAATGAAATTAAAATGTATTTCTCCCTAATTAACCCTGATAATTGTAGCTTGAAAGGATGTTTTTGTTTCCATGTTTATAGCTCAGCAAGATTCTGTATTTTAAGTTTGATAACTCATAAATATTTGATTTTATAAATTTTTTCAAACAATTTTATTTTTGCAAAGTGGGAGAGAGAGAGTGAGAGGACGAGTAAGGGGGAAGGGCAGAGGGAGAAGTAGACTACCTGCTGAGCAGGGAGCCCAATGGGGGACTTGATCCCAGGACCCTGAGGTTATGACCTGAGTTGAAGGCAAAGGCTTAACTGACTGAGTCACCCAGGTACCCATAAATATCTAATTTTAAAAGCTAAGTCCCTGTATTATATAATATCTTTGCCTTTATTATTTTGGGGATCATGAAAAAAGGATTTTTTGGTAGTGATTGATATGTGTAGTCTTTCATAAATATTGCTAATTTAAATCATTTCATAATCTAAATTATTCTATTTAAAAAATATATTCAAATGTACCAGAGATTAATACTCCATAATACATTTAAAATTTTTTCACTTCATTATTTTTATTTATCAAGAATTTATTTAGAATTTTACTAGATGTTTTGTAGGCACATAATTAGACATGATTTTTGCAGGAGTAGAATTTATATTCTAATAAGTATTTTAATATATTTTACTCATAAAATCTATGTCATTGTAGAATTTACATTCAGTAATTGAGAACTATGGTATTTTAAAGTATAATTTTCTAAAATCTATTATGAATTCATTAATTTTCATAAAGGTGCTTTGAAATTCCTGATAATATCATCTAGTATTTCAAATTAATAAACGGTTTGGTGTGCAATGAGATGAGGAATGACTTAAATTTCTGAATTATTGCTGTGAAAAAAACAGAATTAGTACATGCTGTTTTCTCATTAAATTCAAGATTGAGTCTTAATTTCCAGAGAGAAGAATTGAAGGACATTTAATGTTTATTATAGAAATAATATTATAGATTTAAAATTCTTTTAAGAATTTGTCATTAGCTCCCTGTTATGAAGTATTTTCAAACTGTACACCATTAAACTTTCCTATATTTAATAACTTAGATTGGTATTGGTTTTTAAGTGGTCCCATACTCATAGTTCTAAATAAACGGAGCGGAAGCAAATTGATGGTTTGTCTCTAAGGATGACATTCCCTTGGCAGAGGTTGTAAATGGTGTTAAGGTGGGGTACTGACTTTACTTTCTTCCTTTACTTTTTTTTACCCCTCAATAGCATAGCGAACCACTCTCGCCAAAAAGTCTATCACATTTCTGTCAGGTGTGCTTTATTAGAAAAAAGATTAAATTTTATCAGATTGTTTTCATTAATGGGTTGACAACTGGAAAATTTTAGTTTTAGCATTTAAAAAACTTTATATTCAGTAAGTTTAAAGGGATTTATGTATTACTATCCCAAAGGAAATATGTTACCTAAATGAATCTTTCAGGGCAAAGAAATGGATGAAATTTCCACTGAAATATTATATATTTGATTTTATATTCATTCATGTTTAAACATAAGACTTGGAGGAAATAGCATGTATTCTTAAATTTGCTACAGATAAAATATCTTTCCTATCAAGGCCAGTGGTTTGTCTTTGTAGTAAAACAAGTCATACTAAATTTGTCATTATGTGGATTTCTGTTTGAAATAAGTAATCCTGTGACTAGGGTTTTTGCAGTTTTTCTCAGATTTATAAAAATGTACTAGAATGCGATTTGACTTTTATATTTAAGAAAAATACTACTAGTAGAGAATTGTTAGTAATTTTTCCTTCCTGATGAGTATCTTTTTCATAATATAGCTCCATTCTTAATGTCCTTGATGAATATACATACTTGCCTCTCCTTCAATAGATCCTATATTTTTCTATTCCTGTTTTACCATGTTTACTTCATGCTCAGGTCTACATAAGTGAATATTATCCATCTGTCAAGACTTACAATGATCATTCCTTTATAATTAGTTACTAGTTCACTCAAGTAAAATATTTTCTCTTTTTACTATGTTCCCAGAGTACATTTAAAACATTTTTTTCCTATAGTCTCTTTAATTGCATGGATAGCAATAACTTATATTCCCCCACCCCCTAGCTCCTGGTACCTCTTGTCACTATGAATTTGCCTATTCTGGATATTTCATGTAGGTATAGTCATACAGTTTTTGTCTTTTTGTGTCTGGCTTATTTCACTTAGCATAGTGTTTTTGAGATTCATTCATTTTGTAACATGTATTAGAAGTTCATTTCTTTTTATCGCTGAATAGTCCATTGTATGTATGTAACATATTTTGTCTATCCATTCATATGGTGGAACTTAGGTTTCCACCATTTGACATGGTAAATAATTCTGCACCAAACATTTGCATATTTAAGTATCTGTTTGAGTCCCTGTTTTCAATTTTTTTTGTCTGTGTACCTGAGTTAGGGTTGCTGAATCAGGATAATTCTGTGTTTAACTTTTTGAGGAACTATCAAACTGTTATCTATAGTGGCTGCATCATTTTTTATTCTGTATAGTAATATATGTGGGTTCTAATTTCTTGTATTCTGTCTAACACTTGTCCCCCTTTTAAGACAAATGAAAGCCACCCTAGTAAGTATGAAGTAGTATCCCATTGTGATTTTGATTTACATTATTTTCATGGCTTCGCTTTATGTGCTTGGACTCAGCTCAGACCTGAGCTGAGATGAAATGTTGGATGCTCAACTGACTGAGCACCCCAGGCACGCCTGACAATTTTTAAATTGTATTGTTTGTCTTTTGTTATTGAGTTGTAGGAGTTCTTTATATATTTTGGGTATTAAATCCTTATTAGATATATGATTTGCATTTTCTCTCCCATTCTGTAGATCATCTTTTCATTTTCTTGATAATGTCTTATGATGTACAACAGGTTTTTATTTATTTTTTAATCTTTATTTTTTTAATCTTTTTTTTCATTTTTTTCCCCATTTTATATATTTTATTTTATTTATTTTCAGTGTTCCAGAATTCATTGTTTATGCACCACACCCAGTGTTCCATGCAATACATGCCCTCCCTAATACCCACCACCAGGCTCACCCAACCCCCCACCTTCCTCCCCTCCAAAACCCTCAGTTTGTTTCTCAGAGTCCATAGTCTCTCATGGTTTGTCTCCCCCTCAGATTTCCCCCATCTCACTTCTCCTCTCCATCTCCCAATGTCCTCCGTGTTATTCACATGCTCCACAAGTAAGTGAAACCATATAACTTGACTCTCTCTGCTTGGCTTATTTCACTCAGCATAATCTCTTCCAGTCCCATCCATGTTGATACAAAAGCTGGGTATTCATCCTTTCTGATGGAGGCATAATACTCCATTGTATATATGGACCATATCTTCTTCTTTATTTATCTATTTATTTATTTATTTATTTTATTTTTTTTTTTTTTAAGATTTTATTTATTTCAGAGAGAGAGAGTGAGAGAGAGCATGAGAGGGGAGAAGGTCAGAGGGAGAAGCAGACTCCCCATGGAGCTGGGAGCCTGATGTGGGACTCGATCCCGGGACTCCAGGATCATGACCTGAGCTGAAGGCAGCTGCTTAACCAACTGAGCCACCCAGGCGCCCTCTTCTTCTTTTTTTAAAATAATTTTTTTATTTTTTTATAAACATATAATGTATTATTAGCCCCAGGGGTACAGGTCTGTGAATCGCCAGGTTTATACACTTGACAGCACTCACCATAGCACTACCCTCCCTAATGTCCATAACCCCACCACCCACTCCCTAACTCCCTCCCCCCAGCAACCCTCAGTTTGTTTTGTGAGATTAAGAGTCTCTTATGGTTTTGGACCATGTCTTCTTTATCCATTCGTCTGTTGAAGGGCTTCTTGGTTCTTTCCACAGTTTGGTGACTGTGGCCATTGCAGCTATGAACATTGGGGTACATATGGCCCTTCTTTTCACTACATCTGTATCTTTGGTGTAAATACTGGTAGTGCAATTGCAGGGTCATAGGGTAGCTCTATTTTTAATTTTTTGAGGAATCTCGACACTGTTTTCCAAAGTGGCTGCACCAACTTGCATTCCCACCAACAGTGTAAGAGGGTTCCCCTTTCTCTGCATCCTTTCCAACACTTCTTGTTTACTGACTTGTTAATTTTGGCCATTCTAACTGGTGTAAGGTGGTATCTCAGTGTGGTTTTGGTTTGAATCTCCCTGATGGCTAGTGATGATGAACATTTTTTCATGTGTCTGTTAGCCATTTGTATGTCTTCTTTGGAGAAGAGTCTGTTCATGTCTTCTGCCCATTTTTTGACATGATTATCTGTTTTGTGTGTGTTGAGTTTGAGGAATTCTTTATAGATCTTGGATATCAGCCCTTTGTCTGTAGTGTCACTTATGAATATCTTCTCCCATTCCGTGAGTTGCCTCTTTGTTTTGTTGACTGTTTCCTTTGCTGCACAATAGTTTTTGAACTTGATGAAGTTCAGCTTACCTTTATTTTTTTCTTTTATTTCTTGTGCTTTTTATCTCATATCTGAGAATCCAAGATTATAAAAATGTACCCATGTTTTCTTCTAAGAGTTATATGGTTTTAGTTCTTATATTTAGGTCAGTGGTCCACTTAAAAAATATATTTATTTATTTTAGAGAGAGAAAATGTATTTATTATAATTAATTATAAAATTATTTTATAAATAACTTATTTTATTATAATTATAAAATTATTTATTTTATAAATAATTTATTTTAGAGAAAGCAGGGGGGAGGGGCAGATGGAAAGGGAGAGAATCTTCAAGCAGACTCCCCACTGGGCATGGAGCCTAATGGAGGACTTGATCCCACAATTCTGAGATCATCACCCAGAACAAAATCAAGAGTCAGACGCTCAATTGACTGAGCCACCCAAGCCCCCAACATTGGTCCATTTTTAATTAGTTTTTTATATAGTGGGAGATAGCAGTCTAACTTCATTATATTGTGCACTGGAAATCTAGCTATCCCAGCATCATTTGTTGAAGAGAATAGTCTCTCCCCATTGAATGGACTTTGCATCCTTGTTTAAAAAAAAAAAAAATTCCATTGGCTATTGACATATAAGTTTATTTCTGTACTCTCAGTTCTTTTCCATTGGTCTGTGTCTACGTTTATGTCAGTATCTCTGTTTTGATTGACAATAGCCTTTTACTAAGGTTTGAAATTGGGATGTCTGAATCCTTCAACTTTGTCATTCTCTTTTCAATATTGTTTTGGTTTTCTTGGGTCTCTTGTAATTCTATATGAATATGGGGATCGGCTTTTTTATTTCTATGCAAAGGCTGTTGGAATTTTGATAGGGATAATGTTGAATCTGTAGATTGCTTTGGGTAGTATTGACATCCCAGCAATAGTTAGTCTTCCTAAATTGATACTCTGAGACCATTTCGTGTGTGATGTGTGTGTGGGGGGGGGTTCCCCACATCAACAAGTAATTCTATGACACCAGCTGGGTGTCCTATAATTCAACTCAATTCTGACACTTGGAGATAGTAACGGATTCCACAGGTTGAAGACTCAGTCCTACAAGATTTCTGCCTTCTCCCTTCCCTTTGGATGCCAGTGGCAAGCCCAGTTGTTACCTGTACTTCTGACCAACTGGCTATAAATATGAGGTTTCCATGACCCTCTCCTCATGTTTGATTAATTTGCTAGATGGAATCTGTCCATAGACAAGGAATGGGGAGGGAGCACATAGTTTTTATGCCCTTTCTATCCTTGCCACTCTCCCTGAATCTTCACATGGTCACCAACCTAGAAGCTCTCTGAATCCGCTTCTTTTGTTGTTGTTGTATGTGTGTGTGTTCTTTTTTCATGGAGTCTTCTTACATAGGCATGATTGATTAGATCAGTGGCCATTGGTGATTGATCTAATGTCTAGCCCTTCTCTCTTCCCTAGAAGTCAGAAGGAGAGGGACTGAAAATTCCTACCCTCTAATCACATGGTTGGCTTCTCTGGCCCCAGTCCTCAACATTAATTAAATGCTTTCCAAAATCCACCTCACTTGACAGAACAAAAGACCTTTATTGTACGCATCACTTAGGGAATTCCAAGGGTTTTAGGAGCTCTGTACCAGAAGCAGGATGAAGACCAAATATATATTTCTTAACTATAAATCACAATATCACACTATGTATGAACACTGGATGTTTTCCAACTTTTAGGTCTTAAACTTTTTCAGTAAGGTTTGGCAGTTTTCAGTTTAAAGATCATTTACTTCCTTGGTTGAATTTATTCCTAGGAATTTTGTTCTTTTAGATGTTATTATAAATGGAATTGCTTTCCTTTTTGGATTGTTTTCATTGCTGTTGTATAGAAACACAGTTGATTTTTTTATATTGATAATTCGACCAAAATATTAAATTGTGAGGAATGAATTTAAGAAAAGTTGTCTTAAGATTCGTATATTGAAAACCAGACAACATTGCTGAGAAAATTTTGGAAGACCTAAATAAATATATTTGCAGTGTTCATGAATTGGAAGATTCAGTGTTAAGATGCCATGTCTCCCCAAATCGACCTTTTGATTCAGGGCAATCTTAAATAAAATTCCAGTAGATTTATTTTTTATAGAAATTGATCAGCTGATTTTAAAGTTTATGTGGAAATATAAATGCAACCTTAGCTAAGAGGGTTTGGGAAAAGAACAAAGTTTAAGGACTTAAACAATGAGATTTCAAAACTTATGATAAAGCCAAGGTAATTTAGACTTCCTATGTTTACTGCAGCATTATTCATAGTAGCCAAGATACAGAAGCCACCCAAGTGTCTATCAACAGATGAATAGATAAAATATAGTGGGTGTGTGTGTGTGTATACACATATATATATGGAATATTATTCAGTCTTAAGGAAAGAAGGAAATCTTGCCATTTGTGACAACATGGATGAAGGTAAAGTACTTTATGCTAAATGAAATAAGCTAGACAAATATCACATGATCTCACATATAAATGGAATCTTTAACAGAAAAAAAGAAAAGTTGAACACATTATAACAGAGAACAGGGTTACTAGAAACTGGGGATAGGTGAGAAGAGAAGATACTGATCAAAGGGTAAAAACTTTCTATCACAAGGTGAATAAATTCAAGAGACCTAATGTGAACATGGTGACTATGGCTAATAATATGTACACTTGAAATTTCCTAAGAGAGTAGATCTTAAATGCTCTTGCCACATGCCCACAAAAATGAAATTATGTGATATGATGGATATGTTAGCTTGATTGTGGTAATCATTTCACAGTTTATACATATATCAAAACATCATGTTATACATAGCTTAAATTTTTTCTCAGTCATAGCTCAGTAAAGCTGGAAAAATTGATTTTGGGCTTCATTAAAATAAAAAAATTAACTCATTAAAAGAAATTAAGAAAATGAAAAGGCATAACAAAGACTCGTAGACAATATTTGCAGTATATACATCCCACCAAGGTTATATATTCAGAATATATAAACAACTCTTACAAGCCAATAAAAGGAGATAACCCTTTAAGAACAAGGGTAAAGTTTTGAATAGACACTTAGCCAAAGAAGATACACAGATAGCAAATAAGCACATTAAAAGATCTTTATGATCTTCTGTCATAGACCAGAAAGAAACAGAGACAATCTACAGAAACAGAGACTTTACAGGCAATACAGTGGCACTAAGTTCATATGTGTTAATAGTTACTCTTGAACGTAAATGGGCTAAATGTTCCAACGAAAAGACTCAGGGTATCAGATTGGATAAAAAATCAAGAACCATCCCATATGCTGTCTAACCTAAAGACACCTCCAGACTGAAGGTGAGGAGGTGGAGAACCATTTACCACACTAATGGACCACAGAAGAGAGCTGGGGAGCAGTCCTCATATCAGATGAACTAGATTTTAAACCAAACACTGTAATAAGAGTTGTAGAGGGATACTGTATCAAAATTAAAGGGTCTGTCGAGCAAGAATATCTAGCAATTTAAATACCTATGGCCCCAGTGTGGGAGCAGCCAGTTATATAAACCAATTATAACCAAAGTAAAGAAACACATCGGTAATACATTAATAGTAGGGGACTTTAACACCCCACTCATAGCAATGGACAGATCATCTAAGCAGAAGATCAACACAGAAACAAGGGCTTTGAATGACACCCCTGGACCAGATGGACTTCAGAGATACATACAGAACAATTCATCCCAAAGCAACAGAATACCCATTCTTCTCAAGTGCACATGGAACTTTTTCCAGAATAGATCACATCCAGGGTCACAAATCAGGTCTCAACTGATACCAAAAGATTGAGATTATTGCTTGCATGTTTTCAGACCACAGTGCTCTGAAACGAACTCAGTCACAAGAAGAAATTTGGGAGGAAATCAAACACTTGGAGGTTAAAGAGCATCCTACTAAAGAATGAATGGGTCAACTAGGAAGTTAAAGAAGAATTTTAAAAATTCACAGAAATGAAGAGAATGAAAGCACTTTGGTTCAAAACCTTTGGGATATAGCAAAGGTGGCCCTAAGAGGGAGTACATAACAATACAAGCCTATCTCAAAAAATTAGTAAACTCCCAAATACACAAGTTCTTGTACACTTGGAGAAAGGAAAACAAAGCCTAAACCAAGCAAGAGAAATAATAAAGATTAGAGCAGAAATCAGTGAAATAGAAACCAAAAGACCAGTAGAACAGATCAATGAAAGTAGGAGCTGGTTCTTTGAAAGAATTAATAAGATTGATAAACCTCTGGCCAGACTTATCCAAAAGAAAAAAGAAATGACCTAAATTAATAAAATCATGAATGAAAGGAGAGATCACAACCAACACTGAAGAAATACAATTATAAGAACATATTATAAGAAACTATATACTAACAAATTTGGCAGTCTGGAAGAAATGGATGCATTCTTGGAAACTTAGAAACTACAAAGACTGAGACAGGAAGAGGTAGAAAATCTGAACAGACCCATGACCAGCAAGGAAATTAAAGCAGTATTCAAAAACCTCCCCAAAAAACAAGAGTCAGGGCCAGATGGCTTCTCAGGGGAATTCTACAAAACATTTAAAGAAGAAATAATACCTATTCTCCTGAAGCTGTTTCAAAATAATGAAATGGAAGGAAAACTTCCAAACTCCTTCTGTGCGGCCAGCATTATCTTGATCCCAAAACTAGACAAAGACCCCATCAAAAAGGAGAATTAAAGACCCATATTCCTGATGAACATGGATGCAGGAATTCTCACCAGGATGCTAGCCAAGAGGATCCAACAGTACATTAAAAGGATTATTCACCATGATCAAGTGGGATTTATTCCTGGGCTGCAAGGATTCAACATCTGTAAATCAATCAATGTGACACACTACATAAATAAAAGAAAGGACAAGAACCATATGATCTTCTCAATAGATGCAGAAAATGCTTCACAGTGTAGGGACAGAGGGAACATACCTCAGTATCATAAAAACCATCCATGAAAAGCCCACAGCAAATACCATTCTCATTGGGAAAAAATGGAGAGCTTTTCCCCTAAGGTCAGGGATGTCCACTATCACCACTGCTGTTCAACATAGTATTAGAAGTCCTAGACTCAGCAGTCAGACAACAAAAAGAAGTAAAATGCATTCGAATTGGCAAAGAAGAAATTAAACCCTCACTCTTTGTCGATGACACAGTACTCTATGTGGAAAACCCAAAGGACTCCACCCCAACACTGATAGAACTCATACAGGAATTCAGCGAAGTGGCAGGACATAAAATCAATGCACAGAAATCACTTGCATTTCTGTACACTAACAATGAGACACGAGAAAGAGGAATTAAGGAATCGATCCTATTTATAATTGCATGGAAAACCATAAGATACCCAGGAATAAACCTAAGCAAAGAGGCAAAGAATCTGGACTCAGAAAACTATAGAACACTTATGAAAGATATGGAGGAAGACACAAAGAAATGGAAAAACGTTCCATGATTATGGATTAGAAGAACAAATATTGTTAAAATGGCTATGCTACCTAGAACAGTCTGTTCAATTCAATCTTTGCCAAAATACCATTGACATTTTTCACAGAGCTGGACTAACAATCCTAAGATTTGTATGGATCCAGAAAAGGCTCCAAATAGCCAGGGGAATGTTGAAAAAGAAAACCAAAGCTGGGGACATCAGAATGCCTGACTTTAAGCTCTAGTGCAAAGCTGTGATAATCAAAACAGCAAAATACTGGCACAAATAGACATTTAGATCAGTGGAACAGAATAGAGAACCCAGAAATGGACCCTCAACTCTATGGTCAACTAGTCTTCAACAAAGCAGGAAAGAATGTCCAATGGAGAAAAGTCAGTCTCATCAATAGATGGTACTGGGAAAATTGGATAGCCACCTGCAGAGGAATGAAGTGGGACCATTCTCTTACACTGTACACAAAGAAACTCAAAATGGATGAAAGACCTAAATGTGAGACATGAATCTATCAAAGTCCTAGAGGAGAACACAGTTACTAACCTCGTTGACCTTGGCCACAGCAACTTCTTGCAAGATACGTCTCTAAGGCAAGGGAAACAAAAGCAAAAATGAACTATTGGGACTTCATCAGGATAAAAAGTTTTGCACAGCAAAGGAAGCATTCGACAGAACTAAAAGGCAACCTCTAGAATGGGAGAAGATTTTTGCAAATGAGATTAGATAAAGGGCTGGTATCCAAGATCTATAAAAAATTTAACAAACTCAACACCCAGAGAACACATAATCCAGCCAAGAAATGGGCAGAAGACCTGGAAAGACACTTCTCCAAAGAAGACTTAGAGATGTCCAACAGACACATGAAAAAATGCTCCACATCATTTGCCATCAGGGAAATACAAATGAAAACCACAATGAGATACCACCTTATACCAGTTAGAATGGCTGAAATGAACAAGGCAGGGAACAACAAATGTTGGCAAGGATGTGGAGAAAGGGGAACCCTCTTACAGTTTTGATGGGAATGCAAGCTGGTACAGCCATTCTGGAAAACAGTATGGAGGTTCATCAAGAAGTTAAAAATAGAGCTACCCTATGACCCAGCAATTGCACTAGTGGGTATTTACCCCAAGGATACAGTTGTAGTGAAAAGAAGGGCACATGCACCCCAATGTTCATAGCAACAATGTGCACAATAGCCAAACTGTGGAACAAGCTGAGATGTCCTTCGACAGGTGAATGGATAAAGAAGATGTGGTTCATATATACAATAGAATATTACTCAGCCATCAGAAAGGATGAATACCTACCATTTTCATCAATGTGGTTGTAACTGGAGGGAACTATGCTAAGTGAAATAAGTCAAGCAGAGAAAGACAGTTACCACATGGTTTCACTCATATGTGGAATATAAGGAATAGCACAGAAGACCATAGGGACGGAGAGGGAAAACTGAATGGGAAGAAATCAGAGAGGGAGACAAACCATGAGAGACTCTTGACTCTGGGAAACAAACTGAGGGTTGGGGAATGGGAGGTGGGTAGGGGGATGGGGTAAATAGGTGATGGGCATTAAGGATGGCACATGATGTGATGAGCAGTGGGTCTTATATGCATCTGATGATTCATTGAACATTATATCAGAAAATAATGATGTATTATATGTTAATTGAATTTAGGTAAAAAATGAAAAAAATATGAACAAAATGAAGAAAAGATCTTTCATTAGAGAAACGCAAATTAAAATTACGAGATACACTTCTGAATTAAAATGACCAACAGTACCTAGTCCTAGAGTTGATATGGAGCAAATTGACCTCTCATATATTACTGGTGGGAATGGAGAATGTTATGGCCACTTTTTAAAACAATTTGACAGTTTCTTATAATGTTAAATATATATTTACCATGTGACCCAGCCATTCTGCTCCTAAATACTTACCCAAGTTAGGAAGACACGTCGACAGAAATGTTCAGAGCAACATCATTCATAATTGCCTAAGCCTGGAAACAACCCAAATAGGCATTAGCCTGTAAATGCATAAGCAGTTTGTGGTATATACATAAAATGGAATCCCATTCAGTAGTAAAAAGGAACAAACTGCTTATATATGCACCAGCACTGATACATTGCAAAACCTTAGGTTAAGAATTTCTTATGAATTCTAGAACAGGCACAGGTACAGAGTAAGAAGAAGGTCTCTGTTGCCAGAGAGTTGGAAGGAATTGAGTGCAGATGTCAGAAGGGAACTTTGGGGTGATTGAGTGCTATGTATCATTATTTTTATAGTGGTTATATGCTTGTATCCATGTGTTAAAAGTCAGTTGTTAGGGGTACCTGGGTGGCTCAGTCGGGTAAGAGTCTACCTTTGACTCAGGTCATGATCCCAGAGTCCTGGGATGGATGGAGCCCCATGTCGGGCTTCCTGCTCAGCCAGGAATCTGCTTCTCCCTCTTCCTCTGCCCCTCCCCATGCCCCGACTTGCTCTATCTCAAATAAGTAAAAATCTTAAACAAACAAAAAAATCACTCATTAATTTTATTCTTTGTGAATTAACCCACAATAAAGCTGAACAAGAAAAAACAACTTTTAAATAAATGATCAAAGTCCCTTTAAGTCATAGAATGATTGGAGAGAATAACAGGTTTCATTTTTTTTCCGGACTTTCACAAATGAGGGTCTGCATGCTTTGGCAGAAAACGGAGAAAGGCCATCACCAAGCAGGTAGGTATCTAGCTTTGCTCATCAGTTGGAGATAAAACTTAAATTCAGAAAAGAAGTAGTAATTTTGCTTAAAATAAAATAAAAGTAAAATTTCACTTAAGAGTCTCAAATTTCCAATTATAAAATAAATAAGTCACAATGATGAAAAGTACAGCCTAGGGACTATAGTCAGTAATACTGTAATAACTGTGTGGTGACAGATGGTAACTGCACTTTTCGTGGTGAGCAGTGTGTTTGTAGAATATGTAAAATTGCCAAACTTCTGTGTTGCATACCTGAAGTGTACATAATATTATATATCAACTATATTTCAGTTTTAAAAAGTACAAAGTATAGTATAAAAACTAGTTGATATATTTAACTTTTTAGCTTCTTATTAACCACTGCCATTTTAATTCATTTTAGAAATACAAACCTGGTCGATGTGATGATATTTTGAAATGGAAGCCTCCCAGTCTAAATTCTGTGGATTTCCGCCTAAAGATAACAAGAATGGGAGGAGAAGGGTAAGTATGCACTTTTGCCACCATTTTTACATGAAATAATGCTGTTTGTATAAGGCTTCACTGTTTACTGGATACTTGACATATACTTTACTCCCTCAAAAGTAAAATACTTTATTTTCACAATATACATACATACCTGTACATCTGATTTTTGCCTGTTAGAACTAACATTTTGTATCCTAACATCTGATTTTCAGCTGTAAGAGCTACTAACATTTTGGTCTTCAAAAGTGCAGTTATTTCTAATACAAAAAAATGAACTTTGTTAAATTGTAAAAGTAAAAATAGATTTTGCTTGACAATTCCTGCCAACTGAATTATAAATTAAGATATGATCATGGTTGTTACAACTAAGTGTTTTGAAGTAGGTCTTTTTTACTTCTAAAGAAACTACTTCAGGCTTGCATTTGGATAGCAAAAACATTTCTTCATGGTTTAATTGTTGACTTTCATTAAGATTTTTCATAATTAGGGGCACCTGGGTAGCTCAGATGGTTAAGCATCTGCTTTTGGCTCAGGCCCTGATTTCAAAGTCCTAGGATCAGGCCCCACAACGGGGGCACATATAATGTGTTATTAGTTTCAGGGGTAGGCTTCAGTGATTCATCAGTCTTAGGTAATATCCAGTATTCATTACATCACATGCCCTACTTAATGTCCATCACCACATCCTCCCACCTCCTTCCCCTCCAGCAACCTTCAGGTGTTTCCTATGATTAAGAGTCTTTTATGGGGGACGCCTGGGTGGCTCAGTTGGTTAAGCAGCTGCCTTCGGCTCAGGTCATGATCCCAGCGTCCTGGGATAGAGTCCCACATCGGGCTCCTTGCTCGGCAGGGGGCCTGCTTCTCCCTCTCCCTCTGCCTCTGCCTGCCACTCTGTCTGCCTGTGCTTGCTCTCTCTCTCTCTAATAAATAAATAAAATCTTAAAAAAAAAAATTAAAGAGTCTTTTATGGTTTGCCTTCCTCTCTGATTTCATCTTGTTTTATTTTTCCCTCCCTTTGCTTATGCTCTTCTGTTTTGTTTCTCAGATTCCACTTACCGGCGAGATTGTATGTTAGTTGTTTTTCTCTGATTGACTTATTTCACTCAGCATAAAACCCTCTGGTTCCATCCAGCTCATTGCAAATGGCAAGATTTCATTTTTTATGGCTACATAGTATTCCATGGTATATATACATACCACATCTTCTTTATCCATTCATCTGTTGATGGACATCTGGGCTCTTTCCATAGTTTGGCTATTGTGGACATTGCTACTATAAATATGGGAGTGCAGGTGCCCCTTTGGATCACTATATTTGTATCTTGGGGGTAAATACCTAGTAGTGCAATTGCTGGGTTATAAGGCCTTGTGTGTGTTTTATTGATGTTTTGTTGAGTTTTGAAAAATTATTTTGTTTTGCTTTTTACAGATCATAATTCTTAGCATTGAAAAGCTACATGAGGCTGTATATAGAATGTGCATTTTCTTGGTAGCAAAATGGTAATATTAATTTTTTTCTTGTAGTTACCCACTGCAGTTAAATACAGCAACATGTTTAGTAGTTTGTCATCCCAGTTTTGCTTTGTTCTTAGTATATTTTAAACTTTATTTTGTTCTTTTAAAATTTTACCTATTTTTAGATGACTTCTTACAAAAAAAGAGGAATTACTTTTAATTCTGGTACATCTTTAAAACACACCATAATATCAATAGTTAAGTTGATTTTATGATAGGAAAGTGTAAGTTATATCTGTGTAGGTACATAATTTATTTATGTAACATGGGTGTCAGTTTTCAAAAATAGGGTATTTAATATGAAATACAGTATAATAACCATTACATAAAGCATGTATTATTCAGTTAGCCAGAGTAGTATGCTTTTTTAATGTAAAGAATGTTATGTATAATAGCAGTTTTCACTAAATAAATGAGCTTACATCTAATGCCTATGTTGTTAGATGCTGTATGTTAGAGGGCATTTTAAGAAATATGCCTTTAATAGTTTGAAAGGAGAGTAGCCATTTTTCTAAATTCTAAGAATCTGAGCATGTGACTAGTGTAAGTGGTTTAAGATATTAAAATACCATGAGGTAAGCTCATTTCTTTTCTTGATTGTACTTCTAAATATTTCTAAATCTAAAAGCTAACAATCTAAAGCTTAGAATGGAGTGGAATATCTTAAAAAGTACAATACAAGTATCAGTCCTTGAAAATGTCTCTGGTTAGTTTTTGTTGTTGTTGTTTTTATGAAGTCTTAGATTTTCAAAGTATGTTTTTAAGTTTTATTCAGCTGCTGTAGTAAAGTGGGTATAGTAGAGATTCTTGTTAGTTTAAAATTTAATACAAATAGAAAAATGTATTGTTAAATGCCCTGTTGATGGCAATTAAAATCTAAACTTCACCTTTTTTTTTAAACTCCTTTTAGTATCATTTCTAAAGTATATTAACTTTGATTTATCATGGCCTAAAATAACTTTTATATATCTTAGCTATTTGCATTGTATTGAACTTTATAGACATACAATAGAGATTTTTATCTGAGAGCTGTATGGTGTTTTAAAAATATTATGGGTTTATATTAACTTCTCTATAACCAGAAACTGTGGTCGTTGTTTCAAAAGCTAGAATTTCAGAGGTCTGTTCTGGAAAGTGCAAACTCTTGAGTACAATGTCAGTGGCTTATAGTGAGTAGTATACTTTTATCATTTTTGCAGCATAGTAGGTTTAGAGCACAGATTCTAGAGTCAGACTGCCTGAGTTTAAATATCCTTATTAGCTGTGTGACCTTGAGCACATTCCTTTTTTCTGTGCCTTATATTCCTCATTCATAAAATAGAAGTTGACCTCATAAGATTTAAGAAATAAAAGGATTAAATGAGCTAATATATGTATAACAGATGGCACATGGTGAGCATTTAAATGTTTGCTGTCGTTTTTGCTTTAATTAAAATAGATTTTAAAGTCCGTATTTCCTTTTTGTTGCTCCTGCAATTCTTTTGTTTGCTGAACTGTGTAAGTTCAATTTTCTATGTGAATTATTTCCCATTTGATTGCAATCCCTATTAACTTTTCCCTTTTAAAATGAATATATCGGGGCGCCTGGGTGGCTCAGTTGGTTAGGCAACTGCCTTCAGCTCAGGTCATGATCCCGGAGTCCTGGGATCGAGTTCCGCATCGGGCTCCCAACTCCACGGGGAATCTGCTTCTCCCTCTGACCTTCTCCCCTCTCATGCTCTCTCTCACTTTCTCTTTCTCTGAAATAAATAAATAAAATCTTTAAAAAAATGAATATATCTTCATCTTATATGTGTAATTAATCATAAATTGTTAAACACCTGGAGAGCGAGAGCATAAAATCACAAAACTTATTTGTAGATTTTTTTGGTAACAAACATCTTAAAATAACCTTGGCAATATGTATAGTGGTTAAGAACACAGGTCTAATGGTTAAGAACATGGGTTCTTGGCCCAGCCTGCACAGAATCAAATCCTAGCTCCAGTCCTTTCTTGCTGCTGTTACTTTCTTACTAAACTTTCTAAGCTTCCTCATCTGTAAAGTGCCCACAGTAATAGTTCTTATCTCTTGTTGTGAAGATTTTTTTATACTCTATAAAATTTGCAGGAGTTAACAAAGTAAATATGGGTTCTGCCGCTGTTATAGACTTGGTATTTACGAGCTATTGAGTTAAAATGCAAAAATAATACTGCTTTTTGAGATTTGGTAGGGATTAGATAAAATGATACATGTGAAGAATGTAGCATAGAATCTAATAAATGTTTATTTTTGTCATTTTTGATGGTTATAGTTATTAATTTAACCTCAGCAGACTGTGTAGTTATATCATGGATTAAAAGTATGCCCTGTATAATCAAGTGGGGGGGAAAGTGCTCTGAAGGAAGAAGCTGCACTGTTCTGTGAAAAGATAAAGATGTTTGTTCTTTTTAATAACACAATTCTAAAATCATAGTGAAGTTTAAGTTTTCATCCATCACATTGGCAAATATTAACAATGTTCCTTTTGATTGAGTTGACTGGGGTGTGAGCAAATAGACACTCTGCTATTCTGTCTGACAGGAATGCAAATTGGTACAACTTTTCTATTGGGCGATAAGGTAGCATAAGTCCTGAGGAAGTATGCTTCAAGTTTTGTGAAAGGAGAAGTCTTATTTGTCTTCTGCATAGTTGTATTTCTAGTACCTGCTGTGGTAACTTGTACATAATAGATTCTCAAGAAATATTAAAAGGTGGAATATATGTGTATATATATATACACACACATACATATATATGTTTACATACACAGTTTATTATATATGTGTACATAAACAATAATACCAAAAGGTATGTGTATAAGAATTCCATTGAAGTATCACTTATAATAGGGAAATTGGAAATATTCAGTGTCCTTTTTTATTACTGTATAAATCTTTTGAGATATCTATATATTCATGTGTGTTTCTAGGAAAGTGTTATAAATAGTTTCTTTTACAAATAGGTCCAGTCTGTTGAGATACAAGATTTTCTTAGAGGTTTGAAACTGAACTCAGACCTACTGAACTTTGTGATTCCTCCTTCCCATTTTTAATAAGCATAAGACCAAAGTTATCAGTGTTGTGGATCAGTGTTTTGTTCTGTGTAATGTCAGAATGATCACTGTCTCTAAAAAAAAAAAAAAATCAAAATCGGTGGTGGTAAGGATATAGAGAAATTGGAGCCCTCAGACACTGAGATTGTAAATTGGTGCAGCCACTCTCGCAGTTCCTCAGAATGTGAAAGATAGACTTACCACATGACCAAGCGGTTCAACTCCCATGTATATATCCAAGAGAAATGAAAGCCCGTATCCACATAAAAATCTGCACATGAATCATCTTAGCAATATTATTCATAATATCCAAAAAGTACGAACAATCCAAATATCAGTCAACTGAAAAAGGGATAAATGTGCAAACAAAATACCTCTTTTATTCATCAGATTTAGTATAGTGGATCCTCTTAAGCAAAGGGACTCTGGATTTTACTACTTAGGTTTCAGTTTCGGCTCTGCCACTCTTAGGTTGTTTAATCTTTGTGTTGCTTGCATTTCTACAGCTGTATAATGTAGAAAATAGAAGTGCCTTCTTGTGGAAACTTAATGAGAAAATACATGTAAACATTTAGTCCACTGCATGTCACATAATAAATACTAAATTATTAAGAAGACATGACCACTGTCTCAGCAAAATTATACAATGGCAAAAGCAGGAGAGTTAATGGCCGTGAATTATGTTGTTGGTCATGCCCAGCAAAGGCAAATATCTTCTGATAGTAAATCAGTTAACATAGAGACAAAATATTTGCCGTCTTGTAGTTCTGTGTAAGATTTCAGATTGCGTTGATTTGCTTCATTAAAGATAGCACATTGGGAACAGCCACAGCATTTGGTGTCACAGCCCGATTGAATTTATGGTAATTTGTAATCACTCTTCACAATCACCCACCTTCTGTATAGGCTAAACAGGTAAATTCAATGAATATATGATTGATATTTATCACTCTAACATCTTTTTATGTCTTGGATGGTGACACTAACCTCTGCACCTGTCTTGGGGATATGGATGCATTATTGCTTTGCTTTACATCCATGACAGGAAGAACAAATTCTAGGGACTTTCATTTGTTTTTTCCTAGTATACTGATGCTTACGCCTTGGGTCAGAGAGCCAAGATGGAAATTCTTCCAGTTGCCAAATATTTCACTTCCAATTATACTTTCAGGAAATGGAAAATAACCACAGGTTACATCTGTGGACATACTGTTCCATTTAGATTTAAACTTGAGCTGGAAACCCATTTATCACCAGATCACCCTAAGCTCTCTAACAGACCATGATGGCATTTTATGTCCCTGGTAATTAATGTCTGTTTAAAGTATGTGTCTGGGGACGCCTGGGTGGCTCAGTTGGTTAAGCGGCTGCCTTCGGCTCAGGTCTTGATCCCAGCGTCCTGGGATCGAGTCCCGCATTGGGCTCCTTGCTCAGCGGGGAGCCTGCTTCTCCCTCTGCCTCTACCTGCCTCTCTGTCTGCCTGTGCTCGCTCGCTCGCTCTCTCTCTAACAAATAAATAAATAAATAATCTTAAAAAAAAATAATAAAGTATGTGTCTGAGTCCCTGATTGGTCTAGGTATTTCATTTTTCCAGTGCATAATCACCCTAGCAAGCACTGCCAGTGTTTTGAAGAACAGTTCAATGAAGATTTACAGCAAGGGTCAGCACATTTCTTTTTAATAAAAGGCCAGATAGTAAATACGTTTGGGTTTGCCGGCCATATAGTCTTTGTCTCAAACTTTGCCATTGTAGTGCAAAAGCAGCCAGACAATATGTAAATGAATGAGTATGGCTGTTTCCAATAAAACTTTATTTACAAAAACAGTTGCTAGGATGGATTTGGTCTGCGGGTTGTTGTTTCCCAATGGTAGATTTATGCTATACATACTGGAGGTAGTATTGCTAGGTCCTTCTTCAAGGGGACTTGGCCTTTCCCTTCTATTAAGGAGCTCAGGTCTTTAACCTGTTTAGGTTTGTGCATTTGAAGTTGAGAAATGCCAGCTTAATAGCAAGCACAATGAAATCAGTAGAATTGACTATATGATTTCACTTTACCTCCTATTGAAAATATATGAAAATGTCCTCTACTTTGCCGATTAGAGTGGGTTTTTTTTTTTTCCTTTTGCTCAGGTTTATTTAAAAAATAGAATGATTAATTCTCTTTTTCATGCTTATTTGAACTAGTGTTGAAAGAAATTAGAGTGGTAAAATATTCAAAATGTTGAAAAAAATGTTCTTGTGTAGGAAAGGATGAAGTCAGCAAGAATATAGGTAATAAACTATGTGGGGAGAAAGTCGTTTCTTTGCTGAGCAGAGTCTTTTTTGTTTTTTTCTCTTCTGCCTCTGTTTTGGAATGAAATGCTTAACTTTTGTTTACATGTCATTAAAATTATTTTACGTAAGTGAAATTAGAGATAAAAACACTAGTATAGCCAATATTATTACATGCTTAATGACTAAGCTATTTGGCATATAGTTGGTTTATTTTTTTGGTATGTAATAATGACTTTTCATCATCTAACAAATGGCCCATACTAACTACTTTAGTTATCTTATTTGAAATATTCTCATCACCTAAACTCTTTTCTTTTTTTTTTTTTTTTTTTTTTTAAAGACAAATGCCTCCTTGGATTTTAGTCCTTTAGGGGGTTTCTGTATTAAATTCTTGATTATGTTTTATTTCCAGCGTGGGCTGGGAGAGGAAAGGAGGAGCTACAGCTGACTTTTCAGTTCCTCTGCCTGGCTTGCTATAGTAGGTATTACTAATTCCTGTTAGCTCTTTTATTTCATTTTCCTTACTTTATAGAAAATCTCTCCCAGTCCTTCTACCCAAAATAAATATCCTACTCAAAGTGCCTGTGAGTAACTGATAGGAGAAAAGGAGCATGTGGTTTTAAAATATTGGCATATGACTTTTCTGGAGAGAATTTACATCCTTTCACCTATTAATTAATTAATTAAAAATTTTAAAGGATTATTTATTTATTTATTTATTTGTTGGAGAGAGAGCGGGAGCGAGCACAGGCAGACAGAGGCAGAGGGAGAAGCAGGCTCCCTGCTGAGCAAGGAGCCCGATGTGGGACTTGATCCCAAGACGCTGGGATCATGACCCAAGTGAAGGCAGCCGCCTAATCAACCGAGCCACCCAGGCGTCCCATCACCTATTAATTTAAAAGAGAAATTTGTATTATCTTTGTTTCATCATTTAGTTCTTTGGAGTTTAACTCTTATATTTATTCATTTTAATTATTCTCTATAA
The DNA here is from genome assembly GCA_003697995.1 of Taxidea taxus jeffersonii. Classification (NCBI taxonomy): domain Eukaryota; kingdom Metazoa; phylum Chordata; class Mammalia; order Carnivora; family Mustelidae; genus Taxidea; species Taxidea taxus. The sequence goes on along the minus strand of ML105229.1, from coordinate 136,837 downwards.
TGAGAACCTTTTGCTTGTGTCTTTTACTCTAATCTAATGTATGTTTTCCTTAATTGCAGTTTTTCTCTAAGTTAGCTTTTATGTTATGAGAAGCTTGTCACTTGGTAGATACCTCTGGGGAATATTGTATAGATTAAATACTAGTTAAATTCCTACTCCGAATTAGTCGCATTCAAGATGGGGAGAATTTAGGTAACTTAATGAACATACTGTTTCACTGTAGACCCTCTGGAGGGTGAGATGGAGAGGACTGTAAACAAAATTTGAACTCCTTTTTTTTAGTAGATTTTTTTTTTTCATAGTGTAATGGATATAGATGTATGTAGAATGTATGCTGTTTTAGAAGTGTTAGGGATTGGAGGGTGATGGGGTTATTTACATTGGCGAGGGTATGTGCTATGGTGAGTGCTGTGAAGTGTGTAAACCTGGTGATTCATAGACCTGTACCCCTGGGGCTAATAATACATTATATGTTTATTAAAAAATTTAAAAAAATTTTAAAATGAGAAAATTTAAAAAAGAGTGTTAGGGATTGAACAAATGGGTACTCATTTTAGAAGTCAGGTTTCTCATTAGGAAACATGAAGACAAAAATATGAAATAGAAGAAGACAATGAAGAATCCTGTGGAATGGATTAGAATGTTTAAAATAATTGAATAGGTATATATGTGCACACACATATACAAATATATAAGCATATATAATCATATATATGTGTGTATATATGTATGTATGTGGGTGGTGCACATAAGTAAAAACTTTCCTAGCTCTGTCCGCTGACAAAACCTAGAAGCAAATGCCTCAGTTGTAATGAATTTATCTAGCACCAAGATGCTGCTTTCTTATACTATTGCCCACTAAAGAGAACAAGCTATCCTCTAAGAAATGGCTTATTCTAGGGCTAGGCAGAGAAGTTGAAGGTTGGCCCTAGAACATTTTCTTATGCCAGAAAGTAAGAAAGTGATAAAAAAGATGAAAAGAAATGGAAAGTTGGGGGCATGTTGAAAGGATACAGGAGCTAACTGAAAGTGACTCCCACTGGCCAAACTAGGACAGTGTGAGTAGCCAAACCATGAAGGATGGTAATGAATTATACACCTTGATAAAAATGGGAATCCATGAGCCCATACTGATTATAAATGCGGAGAAAAGGTAGTCTTGCTTAGAGTAGAATGTTCATTGGCAAATGTGGAAGGAATCTTGGAAGTGGAAAACATTTTGCCATGATCATAGTGAAGATTGGCTCAAGCAAGTATAGTCAATGGATGCTAAGTCCAGAAGAAAAATTTTTATGAGAAGCAGAATATTTTTATGGTTGTGAAATGTCTTTCCATGGATTGCTTCTAACTTATAAGGGGAAGAATAGTAATTATTCGATTGAGAAATTGGATAACCCCATGACTGGCTTATCAAAATTAACATTGCAATGAGGGGAAAATGGGCATCATAGTGTTTCATTTACTTGGTATTCTGACTGTGGATATATAACTTGAACCATGAGGAAACATGAAACAAATTACAAATGTAGAGCATTCTATGTTTTTAAAAGAGGGTTTGTATTATTTAAACATGTCAGTGTTATAAAGGTAAAGTCTGAGGAATGAATGCATAAAGTGTTGCTTATGATTTCAGGAGGTCAAGTACTGCCTGGAGCAGTATACACCTTGCAACAAAAGTATAGTCTTTGTGAAGCTTGCCTCCTGTGCATCTTTGCTAACCCTTTCCTTGTGGAACATTGATTCATTTGTTCTTTCCAATTTGCCAGGCACTGGAGTATATTCAGTGAGTATTTTCTAAATTGAATTTCTGAAGTACAGTTATCACAGCACTGTTAAAAATTAATTTGGTAATTTTCTATCGAACAAGCTTTTCCTTATTATGGAACAGTTCACAAACACTTCCACCAAGCATGAATCACTTAAGAGCTTTTTATTTTCCTCTTCCTTATGAGGAGGGAACATCTTCACCTTTTTAAAAAGCTGCCATATAGTGGAAAAACTATCAAGTGGGGAAGAACATTCTGGGATAACTGAATTTGAAGTATAATAAGGAAAAATAGATTTGAAATCCACTTTAAAATAGTTGTGTTTTTTTAAAGATTTTATTTGTTTATTTGATGGAGAGCTAGAGGAGCAGAAGTAGGCAGAGAGGCAGGCAGAGGGAGAGGGGGAAGCAGGCTCTCTACTGAGCAGGAAGCCCGATATGGGCCTCCATCCTAAGACCCTGGGATCATGACCTGAGCCGAAAGCAGCCACTTAACCAACTGAGCAACCCAGGCCCCCCTGAAAAATAGTTTTTAAATCTTTTAAATCATGTAAATAATCGTTTCTGAAGTATGGTATGCTGGAACTTAACACAAATATGACAGATGGAGGTGCCTAGCGGTGTTACTTAAACTTGTAAAGATAAGTAAAAGTTGCTCTTTGGAGCCCGAGATTGGAAAATTTTAGACTTTAGGATTAATTTGTGAAAGGTGTAACTTTGTGATTGACTTGTCAAAGTTTAAGTGTTGTCAAAATCCTATGGTATAATTTCAAAAAGAAAAGAACTTTAATCTTTTTAACTAGGCACGTTTTGTTGTCTTTTATTTTTATTCTGTTTTCACTGAATTTTAATTAGAAAATCTAGCTTGTAAAATCTTGACTTAAAGCATTTTTATTCCTGGCTTTTAGTATCATGTCTTGATTTTTCTAGATATTCCTTGGATATAGTGACAACGATATTTCATTATTTGAGGAATATAAGATTTTCTGTTTATTAAATTGAGGTGTTTTTTTTTAAAGATTTTATTTATTTATTTGTTAGAGAGAGAGAGCACAGGCAGACAGAGTGGTAGGCAGAGGCAGAGGGAGAAGCAGGCTCCCTGCCGAGCAAGGAGCCCGATGTGGGACTCGATCCCAGGACGCTGGGATCATGACCTGAGCTGAAGGCAGCTGCTTAACCAACTGAGCCACTCAGGCGTCCCTAAATTGAGTTTTTAAAAACTGTTTATTAGTGACTTCCTTTACTCCTTTTACTAGTTCTGCCCTATATAAGAGATGTTTTGAAGGCTTACATTATAACCGAGTTCTCTTTGTATATCTGTTACCTTTATATTAGATCCCATGCCATTTGAAATGTGCAGATTTTAAAATTGATATTTCTGCCTCCCAAATCATGTCCTCTGTCATTATATCATGTACCTCTTTATCCTTTTTATTGCCTTTAACCCTAAATTCCTTCTAGTCTGATACTAATATTACGTCTTACGCTTTCTTTTTTCTTGAACTTGTTGGGTGTTTTTTGCTTCACTGTGGTAGTTCATGACCGCAGTTATCATGCTGAGATCTTCTGGCTTTGGGACATAGGAAATAACATGATCACACATATGCAGGGACCAGCTCATTGTTACACATTGATAGTGCAACTGTGCATATTTGATGACTGGTCCTTTTATGAAATCAGTGGATAATGTAGCAGTGTGGTGTGGTAGATGTCAGGTGTTGAACTAACATCTAGTTAAAGACAATTTTTTTTTACAGTCAAATTAGGAAACTTTTTTAGGGTTTAAATCTGAGGATACAAGAATTCTAGAAAGCTAGTGATCCCCGCGCCCCTTACTTTTCCATCTTACATTTTCCACAACTTTCACTTTGGACAATTGCCCTCATATCGCTAGCATTTAGCTCCGAATGAGCAAACTAGAAGAAACTTCAAAACCACATACTCCCGAGTTTTGCCACCATCTTATTGAATTTTGTAGATATATTTTAAGAATGTAGTGATAAAGTGTGATTTATATATGGTCAATATATTCATCCTTTTTAAAGATTTTATTTATTTATTTGTCAGAGAGAGTGAGCACAAGCAGACAAAGTGGCAGGCAGAGGCAGAGGGAGAAGCAGGCTCCCCGCTGAGCAAGGAGCCTGATTCGGGACTCGATCCCAGGACCCCGGGATCATGACCTGAGCCAAACGCAGCTGCTTAACCAACTGAGCCACCCAGGTGTCCCCATCAAACCAAATTCTTTGTTGAGGAAATTCTGTTACTTTAAGTTTATTCTTGAAAATATATTTGGTTTTATTTAACTTACTCTTTAGCCTTAAGCCACCTTTAACAAGAGAATTTATAATTCATTCAAAATTAGTGTGCTAGGGTATTTGGTTTTATTCTTTCTACCCTAATTTATGTTTATTATTTATTTTACCTATCTTTTTTTTTCCCTTAAAAAAAAAACTTTCTGTTTGATCACTTTAGTATTCATTGCATTTTCCTCTTTGTTAACTAAGGAATTACATGATACTTTTTCCTTACATTAGTAGTTACCTCTCCTTTCCCTACATTCATAATTAGGTATGTATTTCTCTGTTGTTTGAAAATAAGGTACCAACTGTTTCCCCTACCAAGATAGTCCCTTCACTCTCCCCTCATTACATCAGAAACTTGGAATACTTTCTAAGGCTTTACCTTCTTTCTGTTTCTCCAGTTGAAATCCTTGCAATGTTCTTATTCTCACTATTCCGGCCTGCTAAGTTTTATTGGATATTTACTGGAAATTCTCCCCAACCCAACCCTATAGGTATTAACTCACATCTTAATTGTAACAGCTTCAAAGCTGCCCCCCGCTTTTTTTAAGAATTTGTCTTAAAACTATGCATATTCCTTTTATTTCAAGAATATATTTTTTGGCTGTCATATATCCAGTTTGTCATTATCTAATTTAAATTTAATAGCATTTATATATTGCAAGATTCATTGCCTAACAATTTTCTCTTTCCTTCATTTTCTGTTTCTTTTTCAGATTCATGTGTTCTCTAGATAATCATTTCTTGAGTATTTTTCTCTGGAGGGTATTTTTCTTGAGTATGTTCCTCAATAATAGCATCGGTTATATATTACTCTTAATTTGTTGCATATCTGCACATATCTTTCTTTTTCCTGACAGGTTAATTGTGTTTTGAGTGTAGATTTCCTGAGGTGCAGCTGTTTTCTCTTTTTTTATTGTCCTTTGGCTCCATTGTTAAAGATGAGAAGTCTAATGTCACTTGGTTTCTTTTTCCTTCCTTTATGTGCTATCTTGTTCTTATTTTTTCTTTATTGGCTCATTGGGACTCAGGTCTAGGTACTGTAAATGGTGGCGGCCCACACAAGAAGGAAAAATATGTGTTCTTTATCCTACTGCATCAATTATATAGAGGCTTCTAGTTCTTTACACTAAATAGGGAAAGCCTCCCGGCTTCCTTATTCTGCACATTCTCTCAGCTTAGGCCTCCCACATTTTCAGCCTTAGCTTCTAATGGGCCAGGAAGGCCAGGCACATCATCTGGGGCTGATGTTTCCTTTGTCTCTAGGATTTTCACAGATTTCTGTGGTGTGTACTTTTCTCACGATTTGCTCATTTTCAGTCTTCATCTTGTGGCTCTTTTTGCCTATGCAGGAGAAAGCCATAAATCCCTTCCCTTACCTGGAAGCCCTCAAATTCCATACTCAAAAGGTAGTTGGCTTAAAAAATTGATACTTGGAGTTGGGCATGAGGAGTCAGACATTTTTAAAATTATCATCCTTTATGATCCTTAATCTTTTATTGTTAATAAGTAGTCTTTCTGCTTTTTTGACTTTAAAAAATATATTTATGTATTATTATTTTATTCCTTGTTTCATAAATTATGTTCACAAAAATATTCCTTCATAACCCTCTTCTCTACTCCCCCCACCCAGAAGTCAGCCCAAACTGCTGTAGCAATATACCATAGGCTGAATGGCTTAAACAACAGACACTTATTTCTCATGGTCTGGAGGCTGGAAGTCTGAGATCAGTCTGCCAGCATAGCTTGGTTCTGGTAAAGGGCCCTCTTCCCTTTACCAGAGATACATTGTATCTTCACATGGCTGAAAAAGAGGGAGCTAGCTCTCTGGTATCTTCTCCTCTTCTTCTTTTCTTCTTCATCTTCTTCTTTTCTTCTTCTTCTTCTTTTTTTTAAGTAGGCTCCATGCTTAGTGTGGGGTCAAACTCGAAACCCCAAAGTCAAGACCTGAGCTGATTTTTTTTTTTCTTAAGTAGGCTCCATGCTCAACATGGGCTCAAACTTACCCCTAAGATCAAGACCTGAGCTGAGATCAAGGGTTAGATGCCTAACCGATTAAGCTACCCAGGTGTCCCTGCCTTCTTCTTATAATAGCATTAAACCTGTTCGTAAGGGCTCTACCCTCAGGACCTCCCAAAGGCCCTACCTCCAGATATCATCACATTGGGGATTACATTTCAACAAAAGAAATCTGAGAGAATATGAACATGCAGTCCATCACAGAAGGAATAGAGATTTTCATTACTGTCTAATATTGTGTATTCTATTTTAACTTCTATTTATAGCCACTCTTAAGTTTGTCAAAGGCCTTTTAAACTCTAAATATCTCACTCTAGAGTGAAACTGTCTCTTGAGACTCCTGTGTGTAAGACAAGAAGCTTGATAGGCTGTTTACTCCCTTGCTTCTCTTGCTCTTTGTTAGTACAGTCTACCCTTTTAGATATAAATCGCCTGCATTGTGTTTTTATTTTTTCTTTATATATCTTTCAAAAAGTTTGTTGGGATTTATATTTTAATTTCGTTACCAGATTTTTAACAATTATTTAAACTCATTCCTATTTCACTTGGCTTTGGTGCTCATTAGTGGTCATTTCATACCTTGACTTTACCCTTTTTCAGAGTCTTTCTCTAAGTTCAAGTATATTTGCACATAATATTTTTAAGAAGAATGTTTATTTAGTATTTTCTCTTAACCATAAATCTTTCTATTATGGCTTAATTTGCAAAAAAATAAATAATCACCTTAATGTTGGGGGAAATAAAAGGTTACATTATAACAGCTCTCATTGATTTTTATATTTATTAAAATCCTAAATGTTAATTTGAAGTACTAATTTTGTTTTCTTGTTTATTATTTCTTTTTTTTAAAAGATTTTATTTATTTATTTGACAGACATCACAAGTAGGCAGAGAGGCAGGCAGAGAGAGGGGGAAGCAGGCTCCCTGCTGAGCAGAGAGCCCGATGCGGGGCTCGATCCCAGGATCCTGGGATCATGACCCGAGCCAAAGACAGAGGCTTTAACCCACTGAGCCAGCCAAGAGCCCCTTGTTTATTATTTCTAAGAAACTTTTTTTTACCAGACCATATACAAAGACTTTTCTTTTCTTTTTTAAATCTTTGTAATATCTTTAGGTCATCAGAAATTTTTAAACTGTCGTTGAAAAGTAGAGACTTTATATCCGTTCCTAAAAATAGACTTCTCTGTTTATATATATGAAGGGGAGTTATTTTCCATGGAATTTCATTAATCCACTCCAGAAGCAATTGTGTTTATAGTAAAAATATCACTAAGCCCATTGGATCATATTTGATATAATTATGGATGGAATTTTTAAATTTAGCTGTTGATTATATTTTTTGTATTAGGATTTGGCCTGGAGTATTTGTGAGGTTACAAAATATTGCTAAATACTTCAAATTCAAATTCTTATAGCTTTTTAGCCACATTTCTCAGTTAAAGTCAGTTATGGAATAAAAAAGCTCTGATTATTGAAATAATTATAAAATAATTAGTAATAGAATTATATTCTTTTAACTTTCACAGTCTGTGTTGAGCCAAGCCATTTAATTTGGTTTAAAGAGTTAATTATGACAAGAGGATATTTAATATCCTCTAGCATATGACAGCATCAAAATATAAATATGGTAATTTATTATAAAAAGAAGAAAGCTAGGGCACATCATTGTTAATGCAGTCCTTTTATCTCTGGAAAATGGAACTCATATTAAGCTTTGAATCTCAGGGGACAGAATATGGGGGAGGGTATGGAAGAAGCTCATTTTGTTCTTTGTGTACATCAGAAAACTATCTTAGGAAACTGGACTTCCAAGTATTGAATAATGGAATAGTAGGAACAATTATGGTCCAGGATTTTTGCAAATCTACTTGTGGTGGTTGTGCTAATGGTTATTTTTAATATCTTAATTTTATTATATTGGCACCTGTTATTTACTTTTGTTTAAAAATTATACTTAATTGTAGGAAATTCATTTCACTGTGTAATAGCAGTTGAAGCTTTAGATTTTTCTGAATGCCCATAAACCATACCAACATAGTCCAGTGTAACACTACAGATGTAATTGTATTTATACTAAATTACTGCCTTGTATTCTTTTAGTTAGAAAACCCTATCAACTGGAAGTTTTATATGTCTATAGCTTAAAGATCCTTTATGTTCATATTGATAAACAGAAGCCATTGCAGGTTTCAGACACATTTTCAGTAATCAAAGGAATTCTAGCTTTTGTAGCTTTTTAAAAAAGTATGTTTTATTTTTGTTTAATTCTTTGGAAATTGACCATCTAAGTTACATGTAAGCTAACATGTTAGTATCAAAGATATTTTTACTGACCATTACACAATTACGTGAATTCTTTAAATATCATCAAATTTATCTCTTTTGGGTAATATTTCAATTTTTGTAAGTAGAGCTGCCATATGTATTATATAGATTGAAAAATTACTTGGGCATTTAAATATAGGTTTATTATAGAAAGTATAGACCATATTACATGGTCTCAAGGGAGTTTAGAATAAATTAGCTATAAATTGCATGAATTCATTACTAAGAAACAAAGACCTTTTATTCATCTTTTTCAGAATCTAATTTATAATAAAGAAAAAAAATCACAATCCTACTTGTGTTCCGTTTACTTTCAGACTTTCATCATAGTAAGTAGCAGTGCTAGTTATAACTGATTAATCACTGTTCAGTAAGTACTTATTGAAAACTATGTGCAAATGACATTGTTAGGTGCTGGGAATAAAAAGGACGGATGAGCCCAGCTCTGAAGTTGTGAGTAGCTTGATTGAAGGGACAGCTATAGATAAATATCAGTGTGACAAATAAGGTACGGTCAGTGTGAATAAAGTACTACAGGGGTACAGACAATCTTATATTACATATAAAAATATTCTAATTGTCAGTCATAGCAGAAAGAAGGTCCCAAAGAAGATGGTTCCTTTGACTAGACTTTGTGAATACATAGGCATGGCATTTGAGATAAAGTATAATCTGAAAGAAGTCATGAAATCACATGGACTATTTATTGAATAACTGGAGTTTATAGAAGTGGAGATTTGAATAAAGTAGGCCAGGCCCAGATTGTGATAGACAAAGCCAGACTAAAGAATTAGGACTAACCTTGGAGAGTTAGTGAAGACCATAAAAATAATATTATCTGTGTTTTAGAAAGTTACTCTGGCTAGAAGACAGAGATCAGTAACGTATTTCAACCAGTTTCACAAGCCGGAAACCTATAAATCATCTTCGTCTGATTATTATATAAAGTACTATTGCTTAAATCTGTTGACTTGCCTTTGTGCTATAGACATGATCTTAATTCAGACTAGCATTCTGTATCACTGGGACTACCACAATAGCCCCTCACTGGTCTTACTGCTTGTTCTCATCTTGTATGTTATCTGACATTAGTAGATATTACTAGAAGTCTGCCAGCTTTTCTTCTTCTCCTCTTCCTCTCCCCATCCTCCTCCCTCTCTTTTTGGTTTCTGTTCGCCTGGTGTAGGTGGTGTGTTGAATACACTGATACCTGTGAGTGTGACCCTGTTTGGAAATAAGGTCTTTTTAGGTGTAATTAAGGTTTAAATTAAGATGAAGTTATATTAGAGTAGGGTGGGCCCTTAATCCAATGTGACTGGTGTCTTCAGAGGAGATAGAACAAGAGAAGAGATATGGAGATAGGAGAGAATGCCCTAGGATGATGGAGGCAAAGATTGAAGTGCTGCTGCTATGAACCATGCCAAGAAATGCCAAGGGTGGTCAGCATGCCACCAGGAGCTAGAAAGAGACAAGAAAGAATTCTCTTACAGGTTTCTGAGGCAGCATGGCGCTGCCAATGTCTTGATTTCAGATTTCTAGCCTCCAGAACTACGAGACAATAAATCTCTGTTGTTTTAAGCCATCAACTTTGGGGTACTTTGTTACAGAAGCCCTAGGAAATAAATATATTTATTTATAATATAATATATATGCCTGGTATATATTGTTTATCTTTTAAGTGTAATCTTCCTTCATCTTTATATCTTTAGAGTTATCTCTTATAAATAGCATTTAGCTGATTTTATTGGGGTTTTTTGGGTTATACTTTAACATTCTTTATCTTTTAAATGAAACATTTTGCTTATTTACTTAAGTTTATCTGAATTAGTCATATATGTGAAAAATTTTTGGCCTCTTGTGTTACGTGTTTTACCTTTTCTGTATTTATTTTCCTATTCTTTCTTGCCTTCTTTTATTTTGATAGATTTGTTTTCCTGCTCAAGTTGAAATGTTGTTGTTATGAAAGTTACTCTAGAAATTTTAGCTTGCATATTTATATTTAGCTCAGTAGTCTAAAGTTGACATCTTTACCTTTCCAAGTAGTGTATTTTATTACCCCTTTCCAATTTGTGTGTTGTTCACTTTTTTCTATCTTTTTTAATAGTAAAGTCAGAAGACATTACTTTTATTATGTACAATCATATTTGCTTGCTTTTCCTATTTATAATTTCTTTGTTATGCATTGCTTTTTTATACTTTCTGCTCTGTGGAATTACTAAACTTCTGCCAACAGTTAGATCTTCTAACATTTCTTTTAGGCTCTTCAGTAGCCAATTCAGTTGTTTTTATGACAGTCTTTATTTTATCCTTATTCGTTTGACATTGAATTTGAAGTAAACACATTTTTTCTTTAGCATATAGATGATTTTCTTCCAGTGTCTTCTGACTTTCATTTTACTGTTGAGGAATCAGCTGTTAGTGTAATTGTCTCCTTGGAAGATGACCTTTATTTTCTTCCTATTTAAGCAACAATTTTTGTCTTTATGAGTGTAGGTGTGAATTTTTTTTCCTAACTGGAATATATTGGCTTCTGGAAAATATTATATGTATTTTTTATCTGTTCTGAACATTTCCTGCCATTATTTATTCAAATATTACAACTACTTCATTTCTTTTCTCCCCTTAGAACTCCAATTGATTCATTTATTAATCAAATAAATATTGAACACCCTCTTACTTGTTACTGTTACTGTTTTAATACTTTCTTACCACTCCCCCTTCCCTCAAAATATAGATGCAAGTTGCCAGAAAGATGTAGAGTTTTTTAATCTGATACTGGTTATAACAAGTTATAAGGGGAACTAAGAAAATCCTGTATTTTCCTATTGGTTTAGAGGGACAGCAGTCTGTTTCTAGTATGTAAAAGAAGGGGAAGGGGAATGGTAGCAGTGAAGTGTAACATGGCCATGATAATTTACTAAGGTTTTAGTTTGCTGCAAAGACTCAGTTAAGCTATCCTGATCTTCTTTGTTCTCTGTGAAGTGCCATATGTTTTTGGTTGGGAGATCTTCATTAATTAGATTCTGACCTTGCCTATATCATGTAGCACCACATACTTTCTCATCTGAAAAATGAAAACATTGGAAAGAAAAAGTTACCTCTAAAGTAACTTTCTGCTCTCAGTATTTATGATAGTATACAGTTGATCCTTATTCTTTGCAGATTCTGCAGTTGCGAATTTGCCTACTTGCTAAAATTTATTTATAACCTCAAAATTAATACTTGCAGAGCCTTTGTAGTCATTCATGGACATGTACAGGGTGACAAAAAGTTGGACACGTTCCCAGCTGAGGTTGAACAAGGCAATGCATGGTTTCTTATTTCAATTCTTATATTGTAAACAAGTATCCTTTTTGTGGTGCCATGTTTTTCACAATTTTATGCATTTTATTGGTGATTTCGCTGTTTAAGTGACTTCCAGGTGTAAAGCTAAAGTGCTATCTAGTGTTTCTCAGTGTAAGAAGGTAGTAACATGCATTTTGGAGACAATATGTGTGTTAGATAAGTTTCATTCACGCATGAGTTGTGTTATTGGCTGTGAGGTCAGTGTCAATCAACAATATATATTAAATAATGTGTCTTTAAACATAAACATACAGGTAACAAAGTTATGTATTATTTGGTTGACAAAAATATTATCATCAGAGGGTTGTAGGAACCTAATACTGTATTTCCCCTAAGAGCAGTAGTTCAGTATTCACTAATTTAATGTTCATGGTGACTTTATAGAACATAACTACTGTGAATAACAAGAATGAACTGAATGTTTTTTCTTTTATCCTATCCTTATGCTCCTTGGAATAATAAGCTCTTCTTTTCTCCCCAGGATATACAGTTCTTCACATTGGCTACATTTAATAAATACCCGTTCAATGAATAAATGAATCTTCCCATCTCTCTCCTAATAGATGACCAGTACATTTTTGTTGGACAAATTAACATTGAATAATTTATATTTGAGTACAAAAGATACTACACTTGAATATTACTAATTTTCATCCTAGAATTTTATTTTGTCATATTTGAGAAATGAGATTAGATTAGACTTCTTTAGCATTTTGGAGATGTATACAGATGCAAATGTTACTGATGAAAGGCTTTTTTTCTCTAACACCCCAGAACATTGTCATGATTCAGTGAAACCAAAAGTATCATTTTGAAGGGACCTTAGATTTGGAATTCTTATGCTTACAAAAAGTCCTGGAAGTATTTTTGAAAAATTGCATTAGACATGTTCTGGCAAAATTTCCTGTAATTATGTCTGCCAAAATTTCACTGGCTAATTTGTACTTACATAAGTTGCTCTTCAGAACTTTTTCAAAGTATGTCATTTTTTTTAAAAAGTTTATTTTTTGTGTATATCCTATGTCATACATAACAGAAGGTTTTTGTACATTATTTATTTCTGCTCATTGGAAGCTCTGACAATGAAATTTTACAAACCTCACTGTCCAGTGCAGCATAGGCATAGATATTAACCCTATTAACAACTAACTGTGCTCCAGTTAGGTAAGTCAGTGGCTTGTTTGCCATTCTGAAAATAGAAATCTGAGAGTTCTTTATAAACGGTGACATTCTATAATGTTTATTTATAGCTCAGTCTCCTTTCATTTAATGTATACATTTTGGTATGGAAATTACTTTGGCAGCACGAATTAACTTTCAACTAATAAGATTTCCTGTATTAGTATTTCTTACACACGAACATGGACTCTCTTTTATTCTACTTGTTGAATAAGCTCATATTAGTATTATTTTATATTTTATTATTGTATAAGGAGAAATTGAACTTGGGAGTGACTGAGTGGAATAAAGTGATTGTTTAGATAAGATTTGACCTAGTATTCTCCAGGTCTTTGGTTTATTTACTTGGGTTTTGCGGGGGGGGGGGGGGTTTCTAGGTCTTTAAGTTTTTTGTTTTTTTTTTAAACATGAGAGCCAGAGGGTCTCTCTTCTCCCTTTTTTTTAAAAAAGATTTTATTTATTTTAAAGAGAGAGAGAGAGTAAGTGTGCATGGGGATGAGGGTTTGGGGGGTTGGGGAACAGAGGGAGAAGGACCAGCAGACTCCATGCTGGGAATGGAGCTTGATGTGGGGCTCTATCTCATGACCCTGAGATCATGACTTGAGCTGAAATCAAGAGTCAGACGTTTAACCAATAGCCAGCTAGGTGCCCCTCTGTAGGTATTTGTTGTTGTTGTTGTTGTTGTTGTTGTAATTTAGGTTTCAGCAAGGACCTCTTGACTTTTGATTTTTAGATGAAATTGGTTTGACTCTCACCTCCTGCCACTCTTCCCCACCCTAAGTCCCCCACTCAATTATGTGCCTTGTTGAATTTCAAAGTCCCAGATAACAGCAGATATTAGGACAGTTCACCTTCTCATGGTGATCTGTTTCTGGGCTTTTGCTTTCTAGTGTGATGTCTTTATGTTGACCCAGATGATAAAGTCAACCCTTTCCTCACATAGTAAGTAAGCAGTTTGCATTTGTTATTTCAGTTCATCACAATAAACCTAGGTGTTGTTATCTTCATTTGAAGTAAGTAAACTAAAGTCGTTCAGTAACGCCTAGAATCGCATGGCTTTAAATTAAGGAGCAGCATTCAAGTTCTTGTCCTACTCCAGAACGTACATTCTGTATTATAGTTGAGATTTCCAAACTTCTCCACAAATGTTTTGTTTGAATAGGATTCTACACTGTCCTCTTGTGCACTTTTTATATGAAAGATGATTAATGTAAGCTACTTATGGTACTATTTCAGATTAAAACTATTGGTACATCTTTGTGAGTTAGCATATATTTATGTGTTTGGAAATTGAAGGGTTGGCCTATAATGCCTGATTATTTCCTCTTAGACAATGAATGCTTCTGTAATCTATGTATTTTTCTCCAAATGAAGGTAATGCTTCTGCCTTTACCTTGAATGTAAATGGAAGACTAGGGATAACAATCCATTTTTCTTTAGAGCTGTAACTCTAGAAAATTAATCTCTCATCACTATTCAATAGGCACTCTTTAAAAAGTTTAAAAAATTGACACATAAATTTTAAGTATATGCTGCCAAACTTTAGTTGTTAGCTGTTGGCAGTCTTATCTTGGGGCTCTTGGAGAAGTGTTTGATGGTAAATTTTCTCTTCCCTTGTTAATCGATCTGGGCCACTTAACTACAGTTAAGGTTTTTTTAGTATACTTTACACATAATGTGACATTAGTTGCAGGTGTACGAGACTGTGATTCTGTTTCTCTATATGTTATGCCATGAGCACCACAAGTGTTGGTTGATACCATCTGTCACCATACACTGCTATCACAGTGTCATTGTTTGGACTGTGCTGTGCTTTTTATTCCTGTGACTTACTCATTCCATTATTGGAAACCTGTGTTTCCCACTTCTCTTCACCTATTTTGCCCGTTCACCTAATCCCATTTTCCTCTGGCAACCACCAGTTTGTTCTTTGTATTTATAGGTCTGATTCTGCATTTGTTTATTAACTCATTTGTTTTGTTTTTTGAATTCCACATGTGAGTGGAATCATATGGTATTTGTCTTTCTCAGTCCAGTTTACTTCATTTAGCAGTATACCCTATATGTTCATCCATGTTGTTGCAAATGGCAAGAACACTTTTTTCCTGTGTGTGTATACATACATGTATGTGTATGTACATGCACATACATCTTCCTTATGCTTTTGTCTGTTGACAGATACTTAGATTGCTTCCATACTTTGCTATTGTCAATAATGCTGCGGTAAACAGGGTTGCATAAATCTTTTTGAATTCATGGTTTCATTATCTTTGGGTAAATCTCTAGTAATGGAATTATTGGATCATATGGTATTTCTATTTTCAATATTTTGAGGAACGCCTATACTGTTTTCCATTATGACTATACTGGTTTACATTCCCGCCGACAGTGCATGAGGGTTTCTTTTTCTCCACACCCTTGTCAACACTCATTATTTCTTTTGTTTTTGATTTTAGCTATTCTGACAGGTGTGAAGTGGTATCTCATTATAGTTTTGATCTGTATTTTCGTGATGATGAGTGGTGTTGAGCATCTTTTCATGTGTCTATTGGCCATTTATAGGGCTTTTGGAAAAATATCTATTCAGGTTCTCTGCTCATTTTTAAATTTGTTTGTTTGTTTGTTTGCTTGTTTTTGGTGTTGAGTTGTAGAAGTTCTCTATGTTTTGGATATTAGCCCCTTGTTGGATATATCATTTGTAAATATCTTCTCTTATTCAGTAGGCTGCCTTTTTGTTTTGCTGATAGTGTCCTTTGCTGTGAAAACACTTTTTATTTTGATACAGTCCAAATAGTTTATTTTTGCTTTCTTCTAGTATTTTTATGGCTTTTAGGTTTCACCTTTACGTCTTTAATCCAAATTGAGTTTATTTTTGAGTATGGAGTTAGAATGTGGTCCACTTTCATTCTTTGGCATGTAGCTGTACAGTTTTCCTAGAACCATGTATTGAAGGGACTGTCTTTCCTCCATTGTATATTCTTACCTCCTTTTCATAGATAAATTAACCATATAAGTGTGGATTTGTTTTTGGGCTTTCTTTTCTTTTCCATTGATCTCTATCTTTATGATACTACCATACTGTTTTGATTACTACGACTTTGTACTGTATCTTGAAATCTGGCATTCTGTTACCTCCAGCTTTGTTCCTTCATTGTCAAGATTTCTTTGGCTATTCGGGGTCTTGTAGTTACACACAATGTTAGTATTATTTGTTAAAGTTCTAGTTCTATGAAAAATGCTATTGGTATTTCAGTAGGGTGCCGATTCATTGCATTGACTCTGTTGGTTGCTTTGGGTAGTAAGGAGATTTTTAACAGTATTAATTCTTCTAATCCATGAGCATGGCATATTTTTCCAATGATTTTCTGTTTGTTTGTGTCATCTTCAATTTCTTTTATGAGGGTTTTGTAGTTTTCAGAGTATAGGCTTTCATTTCCTTGGTTAAGTTTATTCCTAGGTATTTCATTTTTATTTGGTACAACTGTAAATGGGAATTAATTTTTTCCTGCTACTTTGTTTCTAGTGTATAGAAATGCTGTTGAGTTTTGAGTATTAATTTTGTGTTCTACAACTTTACAGAATTCACCTATTAGTTTTAAGTTTTTTAATGAAGTCTTTAGGGTTTTCTCTTTATAGTTATGTAATCTCCAGATGGTGGCAGTTTAACTTCTTTATCAATATGGATATCTTTTTTTCTTGTCTGATTGGTGTGTCTAGGACTTCCAGTCCTATGTTGAATAGATGTGGTGAGAGTAGACATCCTTGTTTAATACTTTTTAATACAATCAGAGAATCCTGTGCCCTCCCTCATGTCTCTACTAATAACTTGGGTATACGCTGCCGAAGTGAGCCCTCTACTAATAACTTGTGATGTCTTTTTTTCCCCATTGTATTTAAAACATTTCCCTCCAGATCACAAATAGGAAAGATGAAGGAAACATATATTTTTGATGGTGATGAATGCTATATGAAGGTATTCTGATAGGTTAACTAATATTGTACCTATATTTAATATTAAAACTTCAACTAATGTTTAAAACAGATATGATATAAAAGCCAGCAATTTTAGGTCTTTTTAAAGCATTCTTAAAAGAAATGTTTTTCCATTGCAAATTTAAAATGTTTGAGCAGAATTGATGAATTTTTAAACAGGCAGTTATTTCCACTCAGTTGTCTGTGATTTCTGAGTTGACTCTTCCTCTCTTTCGAAAAGTAAACTCCCAACTTTCTGACTTAACCTAATACATGTTGTTAAAAGCACTGTTTTGTTTTGGCTTTGGCTTTGTATCCATCTTACTTGTCTTGAGTCAGCATTTTCTGTTTAAACTATATTTTCATAGAATGCAGGGCCTCTTGTTTTTATGTTGCATTATTGTGCCGTAAATGAAAGGGCAATTAGTAAATGCTTTTTATCATTTGTTGATGAAGTAGATATGATTTTTCTAGCCCCTTTCTTGTAGTATTTAGGTTGTTAAGATTATTTTTGATCTACATTCCTATAAAGACATGATTTTCCTTGTAACAGTTGGAAGGCTAAGATGTTATATATTAATTGATAATTATTTGGGTTTATTTTCAATTATAAAGCTAATAGATGCTTGTGAGGGAGAAAAATAAAACTTTGGAGCCATGAAAAGTAAAAGTTCTTCCTCTCCATTATTCACATACAACCACTATTAATAGTTTCTTGTATGTAATTACTCTTCACTAGATCTTTTGAAAATATGCTCTTGACCATATAACTGCAGAGGACCCATATAATGGTTGTTGGACCATAATGTCACATATTTTGGCTTCAGTATGTGGAAGGGAGTGGGGGGCTGACAAGGTAAAGCAGTATTCTGTTTCTTTGATTGCCCTTGATTGTGCTCTTCTATTTCTGAGCAACAGAAATTTTGAATTTTTAAAATTCTTTTGAATTCTAGAATGACTCTCTTGATTTTCTCTTAATCATCTTTTCCTACTTGTTTGTCAGAATTCCTTTCTTTTGTGGTATCTTTCTGACTCTGGAAAAGGAACATTGGGACTTCAGCATAAATTTGATTTTCTGGAAGGAGACTAGGATGATATCTGGCTACTGGCAGATTGGAAGGGTAATTGACGAATTCATTTTGATTCCTTTAAGATGGTATTAATGTGTTAATATAGGTTCTAAATGTCATTTAATGGTTTGTTCATAAAAACTAAATATGATCAACTTAAAAGATTGAGAGAAGTGATTTACTTGGATATGGGAGGTTCTTGAATGTTTTTCTTATTTTGTTGATATTCTTTTAAAAATAAATTTCTGCTATTTCACATTCTATCTGAAGAGTACATTTTAATAGGAACTTTATATAGCAATTCAAGTTTTGTACTAACTTGGGCTTTATAATGAAATTAAGCAGTGTTAGCTTAGATACATGGAACATGTGTTAGGTAGGACATAATTTAAAATTTTTTTTTTTACACAGCAGTTGCAGGGGGGGAAATATATCCTAATTCTAAAGTGTGAAATTTGAACTGGTAGAATTGTAAACATTTTTAACATTTTAAAGTCTTTTCAATCTGTTCTATATGAGATGCAATTTTTAAAAAAAAATCTATCATTACATGACAGAAAATAGTTTTTAAAAGCAAAAATTCTCTTTTATTTGATTACTTTCTATTTTTACACACAAACACAAACCTTGTCTTCAGATTTTCAAATTGTCATTAAGGACCATTGATTGATTGTTTTCAAATCAGTGAAACTTCTTATTTTTGAATACATGAAACTCATGCTTTCCCTTTTCCTGTGACTCTTACTCTTTCATGTTTCATCTGCTTATGCATTTCAGCTTCCTCCTTGGCCCTTAATAGATTTGCACTGTCATTTTTGCCAGCTACTTTGTTGATCCTGCATCTGTACTTTATTTATTCTATAATTTAATGAGCAAATGTTATATCTTATGGATAGGAAAATGTTAAAATAGCTATCCAACAAAGACAGGGATATCACCCTGTGAAGCTATAATCAGAGTTTCATATTTTCTGACTATTTTTGAAGTTCATACAGATAGATAATGGAAGGTTATTATAGCTTAGAACTTATAAAAATATCTTTTTTTCTATTTTATTGTTCAAAGGTATTTTTCTCTGTTTAAAGTTATTTATTAATGATATTATTGAATGTCTTTTTTGTTATATGGAAGCTGTTGTTTCTTGGTTTTGCTTCCTCATTTTTCTCTATTTTTCATCTTGCTCACCTCAAATCTAGTTAGAAGTATTTCAGTTGTGAATTGGCAGGTATTGATCCAATATGAGGAATCCGCTACCTTAAAAAAGCTCTTTACAAAAGCTCTCAGTCCATAATTTTGCTTTACTTTTTGTCTTATCAACTTGTTACTAGTAATGGATCATTTATTGACTAAATGTGTTTATTGTGCTCAATTTCCCTTGTATGTCATGCATATACCTACATTATCTCATTTGATCAAGTATTGTATAATTTTTGTTGGCAATAATGAAAATCAAGTAGTTTTTTGATTGCCTTTTGATATTTACATCATATGCTTTTGTGTGTGCTTTATTTATAGACTTTAGTTTTTTTTTTTTAAGATTTTTATTTATTTATTTGACAGATAGATCACAAGTAGGCAGAGAGGCAGGCAGAGAGAGAGGAAGGGAAGCAGGCTCCCCGCTGAGCTGAGAGCCCAATGTGGGACTCCATCCCAGGACCCTGAGATCATGACCTGAGCCAAAGGCAGCGGCTTAACCCACTGAGCCACCTAGGTGCCCCTAGACTTTAGTTTTTAAAACTGTTTTAAGTTTACAGAAAAATTGAGCAAATAGTACAAAATATTCCCCTGTACACCCCCCAGGGTGTATTCCCAGTTCCTTTCTCCCATCCCTTATAGCATTACTGTCATTCATTTCATTTATTTAATTTCTGTAATCACTCAATATGTTTCTACTGTTACTGCTTTGAACCAGCAGTTAATTAGTTCAATTAATAGAAAAATAAAACCTTTTTTTTACCTTTATTTATTCCTTCTCTGACAATCTTCCTTTTTTAATGTAGAGTTGAGTTTCTGATCTATATACTTTTTTTCTCTCTCAAGAACTTCTTTTTAACACTTCTTGCAGGGCAGGTCTTCTGGCAACAAATTCCTTCAGGTTTTGTCTGAGAAAATCTTTGTCTTTGGCTTTTGAAGGATAATTTTGCTGGATAAAGAAGTCTAGGTTGGTGGATTTTTTTTTCCTTTTCACACTTTATAGTTCACTCCACTTTCATGTTGCCTGCATGATTTCTGACAAGAAGTCTGATGTAATTTTTATCCTTGTTTCTTTATAGGTGAGTGTCCATCTCCCCCCACTCCCCCGGCTTCCTTCAAGATTTTCTTTTTGTCTTTGGTTTTCTTTTGTTTAAATATAATGTACCTAGGTGTAAATTTCTTGTATTTATGCTATTTTATGTTCTCAAAGCTTCCTGGATCTGTGGTTTTGTGTCTGTCATTAATTTTAGAAAATTCTGTTAGTTAAAAATCATTAAAATATGATTAAAGGATATTTATAAATTAAGTAAAAGTAAGAGTATATAATTTCTTGAGATTTTCTTGATTCTCACTATAACCATTTTTTTACTGAAACCTGGACATGTTGGACATTAGGTTATCAGACTCTGGGTCTTGTCTTATTTAAGCTTCTTGTTTTAGCAGGCCTCCCCTGACAAGTCTCTAGCAGGGTTAAAGGAAGTGCTGCTTTGTTAGTGCCAGATTGTAGTAGAACTCCAAGTGCCCACTTGCGGTCTGTAGAAGAGGGGTTGGAGGGAGAATAGAGGTTGCCCCTTGTTTCCATTGAGCAGGAATATAAACTTAAGGGTCCCCATTTGGTCTCCACTGATACTGTCTTGGAGGAGAGATAGCCTTTTTATCACTGGGACGTGGTGAAATCTTGATTCTGCTAGACTACCCCAGTGAGAGACAGAGGTGTGCCTCTTAAGAGCTGGGTAGGGATGGAAGTCTAGGTTCTCCCCATGGTCTTCACTGACCTTAGGGGAGAGGGTGTCTCATACTCCTTGGCTCTCCACTCAGCTTTCTCTAGCCAATACTGTCAGAGGGTCAGGGCTCCTTGGTATAGTTTGGTGAGGCCGGAAGTCTAGACTCCCACTTGGCCTTCGTTGTGAGGGCTGGGAATGGGCAATTTTTCCTGTAGTGTTTTGCTGAAGTGGAGTGATAATTATCTAAAAGATTTCTGTCTTGCTGGCTTTGTCTCTTTCCTGGATAAAGAGCAGGCTTTTCTTGATGTTTTTTTTGTGTCTTCTCTGATTGATGTTTTTGGCTTTCTGGCTTCTCTGGTGGTCATTCTGTAACACGAAGCAAAAAGAAAACCCATGATATTCATTATCTTGTTGTTCTTTGGGTCCTAAGTTTCTTAGTTGGACTTCCATCTTCTCCCTACCTTTTAGAATCTTATTCCTTCTGTGTTAGATATCAAGTTTTATATCAAGTTAGATATCAAGGTTTTAGTTATATTTAGTGAGAGAAATAGGGAAAGCTTTGTCTTTTCCACCATACCTATGGTTTGTAAGCTGAAATCCTAGAAATACATCATTTAATTTACAGAAATATAATTATGCATAACCTTTTAAGAACAGTTGACACTGTTGTTACTCACTATTTATTGAATTGAGTCAAAAGTTCTGGAAATTTCTTCAGGAAAGTTGTTTGTCTCTATCTAAGATGTTTGTGAATTGAGAAGAGGAAAATGCAGCTAAAACAAACACATGCAGCATTTATACCAAGTTCATTTTCAAATATATCAATTTGTATACTTTTTAGTAAACAATTTATGATTTAGAGGAGGAAAGATAGGAAGTATTGTGTTGGACAGTAACTTCAGTCTTCTATCATTTCCATTGTTAACTGGAAACTGTTTCTATTATGTGAAATTCATTTTGGATTATCATTTGTCTTTTAATTTTGTGCTGCAGATTGTAAATGAGCCTCGTCTTTTATTATAAAACCACAGATAACCTCTGGAGCTGGTGAGCCATTCTAAGCACCTATTCTTAATTATAAGTTCTCATTTATTTTGAGGCTACCTCACACCATTTGAAAGATAAAGGTTCATATGAGTTGGGTGTTTGAGTGTTCAATTCAGATTTTAAAAAGTATTTTTTAAAAATTTCAGTTTGAATAATGACTTGTAGGATAGTTATCTCCATTTTACAGATGAGGAAATTGAAAAAATGTGATTTAGTTTATGACTTATCCAAGAGCATTCAGTGAATTGAGATTAGAACTGGAACAATAGGCCAAGATTGGAACTCTAATTTTTTTTTAAACACTGTCTGTGCTCAGTCCAATGGACCATGCCAGTAACCAAATTAAATTTATACATCTTTGAAAATGAGAGCAAGGGGGAAAAAAAGAGTTATCCAATTAGAACTGTAGCTTCAGACATGGTCCATAAATATCTAATTTTTCAGTCTGATGCATCAAGAATGTTTCATCATTATCATATCCCTTCTTTCCTATGCAGCATAATAAAAAGTCTATACACACAAGACAATAGTTTCAAAAAATATTTTCTCCTTAACAAGAAATATGATAGCTATTTGAATTTTTACAACTTAAAGAAAAACTGAAAAAAAAAATGGCACGTATAACAAATAGCACAAAAAGCACATATACTTGCTGTTAATTAGGTTATGGCTATACCATATATATTGCACATATGTGATATAAAATGTATTATAAATTTGTGATAGGTTTATAATCTATCAATACTATCATGTTAAAGAATACTGTTGTATCAAGTAAGTTGGAGTTTGGGAACTGGTGTATTTTACTTACTTTTATTCCCTATCTGTCTTCTCATCTTGAAATATTTATATAAAATATATATATGCTTTCTTTTTAGAGTAGTTTGTTATAATATGTGTGAAGAATTTATCACTAAAAATTAAGGGTCTTGGTTTTACATTTAGTTCTTATTTTGCTAAATATATTAACCATAGAGGCATATTTGCAGTATTTTCTGGGAGGTAGAATCCTGATGTAGCAGTTAATTAATGTTGTAGCACCACAGAAATTTCTTCTCTGCTATTTTTTTTTAAGCCTTTTCTCCTATTCCTAAGATTCTCCTTTTGCACTCTGTTGTTAAAATTCTGTCCATCGTGAGGTGAAGCTGGGTAATAATATATTGCTTTTCCATTTACTGCTTCTGCTTCTCATAGTGGGTATTTCCTTTAAAATGACTCAGTTTGAGATGATATTACAAAAAAGTTTAAAGCCCATATCTCAATTGTTCAAGATTAGGAATGTGTATAGTGAAACTAAGTTATTATAAATTTTATTCCCTAAGTCCGAACTAATTTTTCCTATTTTTGAAGTTTCAGGTTTTTTTGTTATTAATATTTATTGTATTTTGCCTTGTATTATTGTGAACCATTAACTTGACCCCCATTGTACCTATGAAAGTGTATGCAGTTTGTCTCTTTTCCAGTACATGTTCTAAATTGAATTTAGGTCCTTGAAGACAATGTAAGCAAGTGATCCCTTCATAATATCTGATTTTTTAAATTATGGATATGGTGATTTTGTTTGTTTCAGCTTGCTTTTCATTGGGCTGTCAAGTTGTGTATTCATTTTTAATTTTATTATCTATTCATAGTTTTCTTCACATGGTTAGATTATTAAAATTTTGTTTCCCTAGTACTCTTCTAATTTGCATGGTGAAAAATCAGATTTGTATTTCACTGATGATCAGTGACATTGAGCATCTTTTCATGTGTCTGTTGGCCATCTGTATGTCTTTCTTGGAAAAACATCCTATTCATGTCTTCTGCCCATTTTTAATTGGATTATTCATTTTTTGGTGTTGAGTTTTATAAGTCATTTATGAAACTTTGGATACTAACCTTTTATCAGATATATCATTTGCAAATATCTTCTCCCATTCCATTGTCTTTTAGTTTTGTTGATTGTTTTCTTAACTGTGTAGAAGCTTTTTATTTTGTCAAAGTCCCAATAGTTTATTTTTGCTTTTGTTTACCTTGCCTCAGGAGACAATATCTAAAAAAGAAGTTGTGACAGATAATGTCAAAGAGGTTCCTGCCTGTGTTCTCCTTTAGGATTTTTATGGTTTCAGGTCTTACATTTAGGTTTTTCATCCATTTTGAATTTATTTTTGTTTTTGTGTATGGTATAGAAAATGGTCCAGTTTCATTCTTTTGCATATTGCTGTCCAGTTTTCCCCACACTGTTTATTGAAGAAACTGTCTTTTTCCCATTAGATATTCTTTTCTGCTTTGTTGGAGATTAACTGACCATATAGTTGTGGGTTCATTTCTGGGTTTTCTATTCTGTTCTATTGATCTAGATGTCTATTTTTGTGCTAGTCAGAATGGCTAAAATCAATAGCACAAGAAATAGCAGATATTGGCAAGGATGTGGATGGAGGAGAACCTTCTTGCACTGTTGGGGGAATGCATACTGGTGCAGCCACTGTGGAAAACAGTATGGAGGGTCCTCAAAAAGTTAAAAATAGAACTACCCTATGACCCAGCAATTGCACTACGAGGTATTTACCCAAAGAATACAAAAGTACTAATTCAAAGGGATACAAGTACCTTGATGTTTATAGCAGCATTATCTATAATACCTAAATTATGAAAGCAGCCCATGTTCATTGGCTGATGAAAGGATAAAGAAGAGGTGGTATATAAACACACACTGAAGTATTACTCAGTCATAAGAAAGAGTGAAATCTTGCCATTTGCAATGACATGGGTAGAACTAAAGAGTATATGTTAAGTGAAATAAGTCAGAGAAAAACAAATACCATATGATTTTACTCATATGTGATATTTAAGAAACAAAACAAATGAGCAAAGGAGGGAATAAAAAAGAGGCAAACCAAGAAACAGACTCTTTACTGTAGAGAACAAAATAATGGTTATCAGAGGGGAGGTGAGTGGGGGGATGGGTTAAATAAGTGATGGGGATTAAGGAGTACACTTGCTGTGATGAGTACCAGCTTTATGTGGAAGTGTTGAACTGCTATATTGTACTCCTAAAACTAATAGTATACTGTATATTAACTAACTTGAATTTAAATAAAAACTTTTAATAAAAAGAAAAATTAGGGGATCATTGCTCAAGTATATTATTTTATTTTATTTCATTTTATTTTATAGAGAAAGAGATCATGAATCAGAGTGGGGCAGAGGAAGAGAGAGAGAGAGAATCTTAAGTAGGCTCCATGCCCTTTACGGAGTCCACCACAGGGCCCCATCATACAGACCTGAGATCTGCACCTGAGCTGAAATCAAGAGTCAGATGCTTAACTGACTGAGACACCCAGAACTCCTGCTCAGTTATTTTAAAATATAAATTCTATTCTCATAAATGCCATTTAGATGCCAGTAAAGAACAGTAAGAACAGTGTCTGTCACTAAGTAGGTACTCAAAAAATTAAATAAATGGATGAATGAGAGAACTAACAAACGTTTCTTATACTCCATCTGTTTAAGAGTTTATCTACTTAGGTATTGATAGGGAAGGTTGCTATAGTCAGGCATTTGAAAATTACTAATTTAAATTTAAACTTCTTAGTGCTAAAGGCTGATTCTCTGTATGAACATGTTACATGAAACCTGTTAACTGAATTAAGATGTATCAAGTTAATAGTTATCCAAACTAAGTTGATTGGTTAGGGCCCATTAAGCAGAATTCCATAAAATTGTTACATACATTAAATGAGACTTAATGAGTGTGAAGGGAGTCTGTAGACTGTAAGCTACTTTACAAAGATTAGTCTTCTCATTAAATTAAATCTTTTATTATTAATATGAAACCAGTAATACATGTTAAACAATAGTATTATATGGTAACTACATTGTATGTAGTGTTGGGTATATGCAATGTGTGTTTGGGTATTATGCTAGATTTATAGATAGAGATATAGACTAAAGCTTATTCTTGGTAAGGTATCTTTAAGTGTTCCTAAATACTTAGAAAGATGGAATTACAAGAAAAATTACAAAGAATTAGTAACTAAATATATAGAATATAATTTTGATTGATCATTATTAGAAAGCAAATTTCTATTTTATTTTATTATTTTATTTTCTTTATTTTGTTTAATTTAGTTTAGTTTAGTTTTTCAGTGTTCCAAGATTCATTGTTTAAGTACCATACCCAGTGCTCCATGCAATACATGTCCTCCTTAATACCCACCACCAGGCTCACCCATCCCCCCACTCCCCTCCCCTCCCAAACCCTCAGTTTGTTTCTCAGAGTCCATAGTCTCTTATGCTTCGTCTCCCCTTCTGACTTACCCCAATTCACCTTTCCTTTCCTTCTCCTAATGTCCTCCATGTTTTTCTTATGTTCCATAAGTAAGTGAAACTGTATAATTGACTTTGTCTTTGATTTATTTCACTCAGCATAATGTCCTCCAGGACCGTCCATGTTGATACAAAAGTTGGGTATCATTCTTTCTGATAGAGGTGTAATATTCCATTGTATATTTGGACCATATCTTCTTTATCCATTCGTCTGTTGAAGGGCATCTTGGCTCTTTCCACAGTTTGGCGACTGTGGCCATAGAAAGCAAATTTCTAAATGTCAATGCTGTAATTCAGATGTGATGCTTTGGGAGGAATCCTTTTGGATAAAATACTAGTAATTTGAATTTATTTGTAAGAAATATTGAAAGGCTGAACTTTGAAAGATTAAAGCTTGTCTTTGGAGATTATTCAAAAACAGGGTAGATTTTCTGCTTATTTAAAGTTAGAAATGAGAAGGAAACAAGTAAAATGGTTCATTCGTAGATGAAATGTCTTTGAAAAAGATTACCATTTTCACGTAAGAAAGCATTTGAGTACATTAGTAATATTTGGCTTTTTAATTTTCAGCCAAAAACAATTTACTAAGAAAAACCTAACTTTAAAAAATCACTACGAAATATGTTTCATATTTCTGGAATCTCTGGAAACCTACATACTTTTTTTTTCAACTCCTACAAAGAGAGAGAATATGCTTTTTTCTATAAAATTTTCCTTTTTTACTGATGTCATTTTATTGTCCTGTAAATTTGTATATGGTAGGGTAGTACAAAGTGCTGTGGACTTAGTATTTGATGGAAATAGGTCTCAGTCGGTTAAGCATCTGCCTTCAGCTCAGGTCATGATCACAGGGTCCTGGGATCAAGTCCCACATCAGGCTCCCTGCTTAGCAGAGAGCCTGCTTCTCCCTCTTCTTCTGCCTGCTGCTCTGCCTGCTCATTCTCTCTCTCTCTCTCTCAAATAAATAAATAAAATCTTAAAATAAAAAAAAACCTACTTAGAATTTTTGATAGATAAAGGCAGGAATCTTAACCTTTAGATGAAATGTAGTGCATTTAAATGCATACATATAATAACACCTTGTTATTTTAGATTAGACTCTTTTGGGAGCCTGGACATAGTTTGCACACTGGTTGAGTAGAAGTGTACTTTTGCTTAATAAATTCATGCTCTACATTTTTGGAAGCATATTTAGTCTTACTGAGGATGTTTTAGTTAAGGTTGCTATAACAAATACAGACTGGATGGTTTAAACAACATTTATTTGTCACAGTTCTTGAGGCTAAGTTGGAGATCAAACTCTCAGTGTTGTTGGTTCTCAGTAAGGGCCCTTTTCCTGGTTATGTCTTCATATGGCCTTCCTTGGTATGTGCATGCAGAGAGAAAGAGAGATCTCAAGTCTCTTCTTTTTATAAGGGCATTAAATGCCATGATGAGGGGCCTACTTAACCCTAATCATCTCCCATGGGTCCCACACTCATATACCTTCATACTGAGGATTAGGGTTTCCATATAGGAATTTGTATGGGGACGCAACTATTCAGTTCATAGCAGAAAGAGAAATAAAAACTTTCAAAGAATCACTAAGCAATTTTAATTGCATTCATTTGTATACAAACAACATGCTATTTACATTGTCTAACATAATTTCCGCTTTGCATTTTTGTAACAGTACAAGGCTAAAAGAGAGAAACATATAATGGAGGAATATCAAGCTAGCTTGAAAAATAATTAGAACTCTTGATTTTAAAGAGTAAGCTAATCTAGGAGCACCTAGGTGGCTTAGTCAGTTAAGTGTCTACCTTTGGCTCAGGTCATGATCCCACGGTCCTGGGATTGAGCCTCTTGTAAGCTGGGCTCCCTGCTCAGCAGGGAATTCTGCTTCTCCTGCTGCCTTTCCTCCTCCACCTGCTTGTGCTCTCCCTCATGCTCACTCTCTCAAATAAATAAATAAAATCTTTTAAAAAACAAAATAAGCTAATGTTAAGTAATATGATGTATATGTATTATATATATTCATGTATCTTATTGATTATAAAATTTAAGATTCCTAAATGACAAGATTACATGTTTGATTTAAACCAAATAGATGAGATTAGGACAGAATCTTTTTCTTTTTCTTTTTCTCTATCAGAGAGAGAGAGCACAAGCAGGCAGAGTAGCAGACAGAGGCAGAGAGAAAAGCAGGCTCCCTGCTGGACAAGGAGCCTGATGTGGGACTTGATCCCAGGACCCTGGGATCATGACCTGAGCTGCAGGCAGCAGCTTAACCGACTGAGCCACCCAGGTGTCCCTAGAATCTTTTTCTACAAAGAGACTATGACCTCTTGATTCAAGATGATTACTTTCTGCCTACTATCTCCATCTTCTTCTAGCTTTCCAGAATGTTGTCTCAGAACAGGTTCTATGGGCATGGCCCAGGCCTACCCCAGTTTGTTAGGTAGTCTTCACAGAGGGAGGAAGTAGATGGCTACAGTGGATACAATAGATTCCACGTTGAGATGGAATTACACCTTGTTCAGTAGAGTTCCTTGTGAGTTTTTGTTCAGGACATCCCTGAATGAGCAGATAGTTTGCTTGCTCTTTATTTGCACCCTCCAGTATGGTAGCCACTAGCCACATGGCTATTGAGCACTTGAAATGTGGCTGGTCTGAGATGAGTGTCTAAGTATAAAGTACACACCAGGTTTTGAAGACTTGGTTCAAAAAAAGAGAGTAGAATAGCTCACTAATAACCTTGGTATTTATTACTGTATTGAAATGATAATATTTTGTAAGTATCATTAAAATTAATCTCATCTTGTCCATGTTTTTATTGTTTTTAATGTGCCTGTTAGAAATTTAAAATCACGTATGTGGCTTGCATTTGGAGGCAGCACTGAGCTATGTGATCATAAATAGTATAGTACATATATGTATTAAATGACCACAGCAGCTTAATTTGTATTCCAAAAGCAGTTCGGTTGTGGAGTCCCTCTTGACTTTATTTTCTTTCTTTATATTTTTCTCCCATTCAGCCTCAATCTCGTTTGAAAGCCGTTAGTGTCCCAGCATAGGATCTTTTCTTTCCCTAATCTTCATAGTATTTGAAGATAAATATTTATAAATTAAGATTTCATCCTCCTTCCTCCAGAAGTCACAGACATTGGCAATTCATTCACTAAATGAATATGAATAATTTAATACTCTGTGTTTTAAAGAAGTGAAAACTGTGGCCTTGGCCACTTTTCAGATTCCTCTTTTGTCAGAGGAAGGCTTATGCCTGCTTGGTATTATTGCCAAAATCTGAAGCTTATAGTTTAGCATAAAATACCGTCCCTTTTCCTCCTGAAAAACACATAAAATGACTGGGAAAATAAATGAAACTGCATAATTCCATTTTTACTCAAATAAGAAGATAGATTTTTCTGTCTTCAGAAATCTTCAAAATCTGTCTTGGGAAATCTTCAAATTCCCAAGTGTTGCCAGAAGTGGCTGCAATCCAGTAGAGCCATGGATGGAGCAGCACTCAGGGGACATGGAGCTGCTGAAGAACAACTGAAGGGCCAGAATGGTAGCACTTCAGTAAGTGCCAGCACCAGGGAACTACATAAAGACCAGCCCCCAGCCCTACAGTCTAGGAGCATGAGCTGGAGCCTCTATGCCCAAAGCTGAGATCTGATATTGGGCATTAGCTGCCAGGGCAAGGAGGGGCATGGAGAATGTCTAACAGCAGTGGATATCAGCACACAAACAAAAACACACATTCTGAACTTCAGGACTGTCACCTTAGAAAGCAGAGCTGTTGTTATCCTTGGGACAGTGGTCAGTGAGGTAGCCAGGTATAACAAGGGGCACCTGTGCTAGTGCCAGAAGCCCTCTAGGACCCAACGAGGCAAAAAAGGAATTTGAAAGAAATAGTTTGTCACTGTGGCCTGAAAGAGAGAGCCTTTGGACTTGCAAGTATTAAAGGCTGAATTTTCCCCCAACCCTGCATTCACTGGAACCTCCTACCTGGTCTGGGAAAACCTGAGCTCTTCAACCTAAATTACAAAATGTACTGATACGACATCAAATGAAATAACTTCTGGGAAAAGAAAAGAAAGAACATGAAAACCGGAAACAAAAACACACTGGCAGATGAAATCTTACTTGGTGCTTCCCTTTGCACTGAGGCCATTGGTCCTTCTTCTGTGTATTTGGCTTATTACATTGATGTATGGAGTTTGATTTTTCTGTGTCTTTCACAAGAGAATAATGTTCTTGAGGGTAAAGTCTATTGTTCCACCATAGAACATAGTACCTGTGGCTTTGAAGACCTTTTGCACTTTGAAGAGGGTAAATGCTGTAGGTAATAGCGTTTGTCATGATTTGGAAAACCATTGCCATCAAGGTCTCTCTAAAGTAGAAAAAAGTGACATCAGCTAGGAATCGACCTAGTTTGTATTCCCATATTCCAGAGAACTGTTTAACTGTATTCTGAGAAATAGTTCTTACCAGAAGAATAAAAACCCTGAGACTTCTGCTCTAAGAAGTCATAAAGAGCTCACTGTAATGATTTTCTTAATTCTTTGATGGAATCACTCTGTATAGATCTAGCTCTGCTTAAACCAAATAGCCAAATGATAGTTGTTCCCTGAAATGTGATTTATTCTTTTCTAGCAAAGCCAATCAACACCTTAATGAAGTACAAAGATAGCAGATACAAGATGGATCTGTTGTAACTTATATATCCTGTATGTCAGGTATAATTCCTTTTTCTTTTTCCCCCATAGCTATGGCTACTTGGTGTTTTAAAAATACTTTTATTGGTCATAAATTTGACAGAATGAAAAAAAGATACAATTCAAATTTTTAGGATGGAACAATCTAGTTAATATGACCCCTGGGTTCTCCTTTTTATTTTTTTAAGATTTTATTTATTTATTTGACAGAGATCACAAGTAGGCAGAGAGGCAGGTAGAGAGAAAGGGGGAAGCAGGCTCCCTGTTGAACAGAGGGCCCGATGCAGGGCTCTATCCCAGGACCCTGAGATCATGACCTGAGCCGAAGACAGAGGCTTTAACCCACTGAGCCACCCAGGCACCCTGGTTCTCCCTTTTCTAAATGGATTTCTTCCCAGCAAATTTTGTGAGGAAGAGGAATAGCAGAGATAATACCTATACTGTTTGTGGAGAACATTCTCTTTCTTTCTCTTGCTGATTATAATTGTATCATTTGTGAAAGATACTGTAGACTTTGGCTGGTATATTAGTATTAAGATGGTTTGGAAACACTTGTCATCTGATTCCTCATACGGTATTTATCTCTTCAAGTCAGGAGTTAAGAAGTCTTTAAGGATTGCATTCTTATCCTGTTGTTTTTTCTCTTTGGCGAAGGCCTACTGTGCTATTGGGACTTTTTATATATTGTTTTCACAGATTATAATGAGGCATCATTAATTTCTAGATATACTGAAAAATTTGTGGGAAGTTTATTTCCATGGAATAATAGCCACTAAAAAACTAAATCCTTCTGCTTATTCTTTAAGATAAATTGTAACTGAAGAAATGAAAAATTGAGTCTTAGAGAGTAGAAGATTTGTTCTCTTGGGTCCAACAGTTTGCAAATGTGAAGTAGCAAAGTTTTATGAGGAAAAAAGTGTTTGTTGTAAAATGCGTTTCTTGATCACTTGAGACACTGGGAAATCAACTATACTTCTCAGTTCCCTATGATTTTTTCCATTCTCAAAACAACCATTATGAAATGATTCGTAAAAATACAAACTTGGGGCACCTGGGTGGCACAGTGGGTTAAGCCTCTGCCTTCGGCTCAGGTCATGATCTCAGGGTCCTGGGATTGAGTCCCGCATCGGGATCTCTGCTTGGCAGGGAGCCTGCTTCCTCCTCTCTCTCTCTGCCTGCCTCTCTGCCTACTTGTGATTTCTCTCTGTCAAATAAAATTAAAAAAAAAAAATACAACCTTGATGTATGGGATCAACCACAGTCTTTCTGCCTTGTTTGAGGATCTTTAGACAACATTTCCATCCTAATTACTTTTGAGGTAGATTTTTTTTTACTTCGTTTAATCATAATTTGGAATTGTTTTCTGTGTAACATCCCATTTCTTGATATAGCAAGCATTTTATTATAGAGTAAGTCATCCACAGATGAACTTAAATCTGTTAGCTTTAGAGGATTCAGGGAGAGAAAAATAAATTTGGAATCATATTTGCTTAAAAACGATCTCTTAAATACCTAAGCTAGTAAACATGGCTTACTACTTTATTTTACAGATGCATTGTATGTGTATGTATATAATTTATATTTATTATATGCACCACACATTTTATTTCCATTATTAAAGTAATTATGTCATCTCCTCAAAGGAATCTTGAGATTATCACACTTGACCTGTTATCCCCCTTTATCCTGGTAATTGAACAAGGCATTGTCCCATCTAATTAAAACTTTAGCTAAATTTCTTAATCTTGGAATCTTCTGTTTGATAATATTAAGATCAAGTTCTGAATTTTGCTGGGGGGCAATGAGCTTAACTGCAAGGAATAGTTAGTACTTTTTCAATAAAGCCATTGTCAATTTTTTTTTCACTAATGAGTATTTTTACCCTAATAAAATTAGGACAAGAATGATGGATTCCCTATCGTTTACTTACGCTCTTTTAATGTGAGGGAAGCTTTTATAGAGCATATTTATTTTAATATAAATTAACTTGTTCAAAGTTACTTTGTGCCTCATGTGTGGCACTTGCCTGTGAGTTCCAGGTAGAGATAGAGGCACCAAGTTTAAGGACCCCAAGCAATTTGGTGAGTTTGAAGCATTGAGTAGTTAGCCTTTCCATTTTCCTACCCCTCTACCTCTTGTCATAGATTGAAAGCACAAGTATAATAGTTTTCATATCTTTTATGGAGAACATACTACTTTGAGATGAAAGTTCAGAACGATGATCCTGGTTGCTACCAAACTAAGCTTTCATTTTCTCATAAGTAAAACGAAGTTAATACTAATTATAAGCTACCTCATAGAGTTACTTTGAAAATTAAATTAATGCAAGTTAATTAGCACTGTCTGATATATATACTAAACCTTGGGCATTAGTATAATAATTAGTATGATTGATTTTACAAATGTTTATTGAACAACTTACTGGATACCTAGAACTGTGATAAACCCTGTGAGGGCTATAGAAGAAATATTACATACCATTTTCCCATAGGGAATTACAACACAGTTGTGATAAAACAGACATGTGAGGATGTACGAGCAGTCTGGTTGTGACATCTGTGACCCCAGTGATGGCTGCGGTTGATTAAGCTAATGTGACTGGCTAGGTGGATGGTTCCCTTTATCCCTCACTGCTCCGTGGGCATTTTTCCCTAAGCTGCATGCTTGGTCAGGCTTGGTTAGAGAAGACCTTTCTTCAGTCAGCGGTCTATGAGTTCCCTCAAAGTCCATTTGTAGGAGAAGATAGGGTAGTCAGGCTTCCAAGACTCCTGACGCATCCAGACGAGGGGCTGCCTCCGTCAGTCTGCCCTTCTTGAAAAATAAGAATAACAGAATGAAAAAACATGAAACAATGGTGAACTATGTATGACAAGATATAAATAAGGATCAGACTGTGTAGCCCAGGTTGTTGATGCTGCACAAGAATTCAGAACAGTAGAAAATCAGTGAGGTGGGACAATGAAAGCAAGCCTTGCATAGGAGATGGCACTGGAGCTCTGTCTGGAAAAATGGCTACTGCTAGAGGAAAAGGATATTCCAGGTCAAGATGACAAGGGCCCATTCACAAGACAGTGAAGAAGCAGAATTGATGAAAGCAGAGGCCTCCAGTTGGCGATGATAAGGAAATCAGAAAGTAAGATCTAAATTCTTGTCTTAGATTTTAAGCATCTTAAGAGCAGTTTTATATTGAAACCTTCAGCACTTCCCTTTTACACATCTAACTCTATAGACCTGTTCCTACCACGTTCTCATATGAATGCTGATATGTCACTTTCTCTGAGGCAAGACATTGTAAGTTTCAAGTTGTTTCTGAACTTTTATTACTGCAAGAGGACTTCTTGTCAGTATAATTCATTGTGTTTTCTTGATGATGCAGTCAACATTGATTTTCTTTCTTTATTCTTACCCCTGTTGTTTTTTGATGTAGTTGTTGTTATTGTTGTTATGATGGCTCCGTTTCCACATTTATTTCTGCTGAACACCCTTTTGGGGAATAGCAGTGGAAGAAGAGTTATGAAATATTAACAAAAAGGGAAGAAAAGTTAAGCTAAAATGTTAAATATTCCTCTAAAGAAATTATAAATTAGTATAGTAAGTCTTACAAATTGTCCCTGTATAAAGGGATTCTTTCCTTTGCTTGTGTTCTTAATACCTGGCAACTCTGCCCTCCCTTCCCTGAAAGATGTATGAAGAATCAGTAGCTTAAACTGAACCATCATATTTGTGTTCAGTTATTTGTATCAATGTACACTAATCCATGAAGCTTCTATCTCATTTCATACTGTTATTACACATAGGAAATTGTTTCTGTAAGTTGTGTTTTTCATAGCCCATAATGGTTACAATTGAAAGTTCTGTGCTCTTCATATTTTATAAGTAGCTACCTACTTTGAGTTTCACTTCCATGTCAGACTTCTTTTAAGGTCAAAACTTTCAGTATATACAAATTTGGTAAGTACTTTATAAAAAACATTGGCAGGCAGTTTATAAACAACATTATATGTACTGTAAGAAGAAAAGCAAAATATTTTGGATGATTTTAGTTAGGGCAATAGCAGATAAATAGAATCTAATCTGCCACCTCTCTTCAGGATGTCTTCACTACTGTGCTCATAATCTTTTGAGTACCTCTCTAATGAATGACAGACTGTTGAAATTTAACTTAAGTACTTCTGAAGTAGTTAAATTCCCTCAGTATCTGTGCACATTTAGATTTTAATTTTGTTGTGCTTTGTATACACATGGAATTGTTTTGCCTTATTTTACTTGCCATACAAAATTATATTTTACCTTGTAAAATAGTTGAAATGTGCATGCCATTTTCAAGTATGAGAGTAGAATTCCATTCAAAAACAGTACTAGTCAAGGGGCACTTGGGTGGCTCAGTGGGTTAAGCCTCTGCCTTCGGCTCAGGTCATGGTCTTAGGGTCCTGGGATCAAGCCCCACTCAGGGCTCCCTGCTCAGCAGGGAATCTGCTTCTCCCTCTCTCTCTGCCTGCCTCTCTGCCTACTTGTGATCTCTCTCTCTGTCAAAAAAATAAATAAAATCTTAAAAAACAAAACAAAACAGTACTAGTCAAAACTTCCAACTTGCTGCTTGGAACTATTTAAGTTATAGAACCATTTAAATTACAGAGCCCTTTTTCTTTTGTGATATCTGACAGGAATCTATCAATGCTGTTTCTCATTTATAGTAACAAATTTCTTTGTATCCATCTCTAGATTATTTATATATAATAAATCTACAGTGTCTTTTTGTTTTTATTAGATATGCGTTTTATTTGATGGTAAAGATTGTTATTGTTATAAGCATTGTACTTGGTAAAATACAATGTAAAGATAGCTCCACTTCCTTGTAAAATTAATCTGATATCAGAAGCAAAACATTTCTTTACTTCATTTATCCACCCAGAACAGGTTTACTCCCAAAAAGGGCATTTCGGTGCATTGATGACACACTCACTGTTCATATTGATTCTAAGATTTGCCTCATGCCTCTTGGCTGTTGCTGCTGCCTTGCTCCTCTTAATTTTTTATTTTTCTTTGAGTCAAGGAATATTAATAGATTAAAAAACTTCTTGGCTGGTATTCTTTTATTTTTGGTGTCCCTTAGGTTTTACTGACTTCATTTTCCTTCTCTACTCTCATTCTTCCCATTCCCATCCCAATATTTCACATATAATCAGTCCAGACTCCTGAAACAGTTCTCATCTTAGAAAGAAGCTTTTTTAATACCTGTTTTTGGGTATCACCTGCTAGAAAGTGAAAGGAGGCTCAGAACTTGTGAGTTTATAATAACAACCAAACTTTAGGAAATGAAGTAGAATATTTAATTTTGACCTTAGAAATAAATTAACTTGGGTCCCACTAGCCATTATCAGAACATTTACAAAATAATTTATGCTGATTATTATGCCACAGATAGTTCCAGATGTTTTAGTTCCAGCTAAGGCTGTAATACAGCAAGGAACATTTTTAAATTTTGCATGAATACCTCAGGTTTATTTTTCTAAAATTAAATTGAAGATTTTTAGGAAGCTGTTAAGCTTCTTCATTATTTCTATTATGCTTTATCTGTCTTCTCATTTGTAGGAATCCTACTTTAAAATTCCCTAAGTCTAGATAGTCTTTATCTTGATTAGATCATTTTAGAACTTCAGCTGTCAGTTTTGGTTTTGCATATCAAAATATTTTATAGCAAAGTGATACATAAATTAGCTTTATATCTATCCATTTACAAATCTGCATTATATTTTTCAAGTATTTTTTAGACTACCTTACTGTCAATGATTAGTTCTTCCCCAAGGAGGTGTGTGTTGTTTTCTGTTTGTTTTGTTTTTTCTTCCCTTTTTTTACTTTTGTTTTCTACTTACTGAGCAACTCTTGATCACATCTACCTTGTGTCAGGCACTGTACTAGAAGTTTGAGATTGTATTATAAAATTGTATATGATGACGTTTCATGGTGTTTGATAAGAGAGTCTTAAAATATGAAAATTCTCTGTTAGTGGTTCCAGTGTTGAGTCATAGTGCATCCAAAAGGAATTCCCTAAAAACCAGCATATGGGTTTGCACTTAACATTCAAGCTAATACTTTCAGAGCTTAAATCTTTAGTATTCAGATGACCATAATATCTACTTCATGTGGGTCTGTAGTAGGATTTACCAATTTATCCTAGTTTCTTATAATTTAATTACTTCAAACCTGCTGCCTCTTTAAGGCTATGAGCTCCTGGGGGTGGGGATTATCTTTGAATCTTTGATACCTTGCCCAAAGTCTGGCATATATAATAAATGAGTCAGTTTTCATAAAGAGGGAGAAAGAAGATGGGGGAGAGCCAAGATGAATATAAGTTTGACTTAATCTTCCTCCCTTGTTGTTACCTTTCCTCCCCCACCTTCTATTTTTAAGTAGGTCATGTTGATTTGAAGAGATGCTGTGCACATCTGAGGAGGTGGGATAGAGTTTTGCAAGGCCCAAATTGATTCTGTTATGCAGAATTGATCAAGTTGTGGGGAATTCATTATCTTTAACCAAACTTCTTAATTATTAAAACAATGCCCATACAGCATGAAAATTAAGAACAAAGAACCAGAGAAAGAGAATTTCGATTCCTAGATTTCTAGGTCTATATCTTACAAGCTGTGTGCCCTTAGGCAAATTAGTCATTTCTGTTAGCTTCCATATCTATTAAGTGGGGATAATAATGGTAGCTAACTCTTGAGGTTCTTTAACAAGGTTAAATGAGAATCCTAAATTAAAATTTAGACCAATGTAATATAAAATTAAGCTTAGCCCATGACCTTGCATATTGACATTATTAGTGAATAACTATTATTACCATTGCTTTTGTAATTATTAGTACCAGTTCATAATGATATATCTTTACATATGTATGTGTGTACACACACACTCAAATACACACATATGCAGTTGACTTTCGAACATTGCAGAGGTTGGGGCACCAACTCCTCAAGCAGTTAGAATCCTAGTGTGACTTTTGACCCCCACCAAAGCTACTAGTAGCCTATTGTTGCCTGGAAGCCTTACTGATAACATAAACAGCTGACTGATACATATTTTATATGTACTGGGTTCTTACAATAAAGTAAGCCAGAGTAAAAGAAAATGTTACTAAGAAAATCAAAGAAAGAGAAAATTCATTACTGTATTTATCAGAAAAAAATGGCATGTCAGTGGATCCGTGCAGTTCACACTCGTGTTGTCAGGGGTCAGCTGTGCATACATACTTAGGCCTGCTGTTTACAGTATCTCATTTCCAATCTAACTACTTGGGAAACTTAATTAGTCATCAGAAGATCGCTTTGTGACTACGTGATCAAAGAAAGAGGGTTAGGTGATCCTAAACGATATCATTCAGGCTGTAATAGAGCTCGGAAAGTCAGATTTTCTGTGTTAGTATATACTTTTCTAGCATCCAGATAACTCATTTTTGGTAATTATGGCAGTCTCTTTCTTCCCTTCTGACCATCTGCCTCTCTCTCTCTCTCTTTTCCTTCCTCTTTCTTACATGTAGACATGCATGTAGCATATAAATTCTGACAGATTTATATTTTCAACTCTTATTTGTCATTAACCACAAACTTCCATATTTCACATAAGGCAATTAGTTTTTTCTTCTTTTAACCTGTCATGTGTTTTGAGACTATACCTTGGTCATTTAATGTATTCAACTGACTTTGATTTAATAAATATTGAGAACATATATTGTTTAATCCTCCAAAGATCTCTGTGAAGTAAGCTAAACCCATTTGTCCAACAAAATCCTAAAGCTGAAGAGGAGTTAAATGAGTTCCCTAAAGTAATGTAGTTAATATCCACTACAGTTAGGAATCACTGCTACCCCACAATCTCAGGCGACCACTTCTACAGCATCATGAGTCATCTCTCTTAGGTGGATTACTTTCATAAATACTATAACTCTAGTAATTTTTAGTTGACTCAACTTGAGAATTACCATTCTTGACCTTATAGCCCTCCTTGTTAACTGCTAGTATAGAAGAAAATAAAAGATTACAGATCTTTGAGAAAAGAAAGAATACATGTTAAAGTTCAGAAAGTATCAATTAAATGGAGGACTAGGTAGCTTTAGCATGGAAGACAAGCAGGAACACTAAGAATGTATGTATAGAAATACAAAGGAGAGGCGCCCGGGTGGTTCGGTGGGTTAGGGCCTCTGCCTTTGCCTCAGGTCATGATCCCATGGTCCTGGGCTCCAGCCCCGCATCAGACTCTCTGCTCAGCGGGGAGCCTGCTTCCCCACTCTCTCTGCCTGACTCTCTGCCTACTTGTGATCTCTGTATGTCAAATAAATACATAAAATCTTACAAAAAAAAAAAAAAGAAATACAGAGGAATTGAAGAATGGATAATCTTGTAGCTCATGACTAGATTTCTCTGTTCGGTGAGAAATGAAAGTCTTTTTGAAGTGAGAAAAGGATGGACCTGTAGAGATTTGCAGAAAGGAGGAAGTCTGGAACAATCGCTGGAAATCGAGAAGAGAAAAATGTTTAAAGTTATTGATAGATTTGCATTTTAGGAATGGATATTTTGGGGCTTTTAAAAATTGTGATAAAATATGTATAATATAAATTGTACCATTGTAATTATTTTTCAGTATACAAATAAATGATATTAAATACATTACCTGTTGTACAACCATCACCACTGTCCATTTCCAGAACTTTTTCATTATCCTAAACAGAAACTATATACCCATTAAACAATAATGCCTTGTTCTTTCCTCATGTTAGCCCCTGGTAACAACTATTTTACTTTCTGTCTCTATGAATTTGACTATGTTAGGTACCTCATATAATTGGAATCATACACTAATCCTTTTGTGACTGCTTATTTCACTTAGCTTAATGTTATCAGGATTCATCCATGTTGTAGAGTGTCAGTATTTCATTTCTTTTTTAAGGCCAGATAATAATTCCATGGTATGTATGCACCACATTTTGTTTATCAATTTTTCATGGGCATATGGATTGTTCCTACCTTTTTTGGCTATTGTGAATAATGCTGCCATGAACATTGATGTACAAAGAAATGGGTTTTTAAAATGCATCTACCATACCATTTAAATCATTCTGAAAGCCTGGTTAGTTTGAGAAGAAGATAACATGATATGACTGTTCATCATGTTTTTGCTGAGCATATTCTAAAGTTGTAACGACCATAACCTGCTTCCAAGAATTCACAGCAATCACTTAATAGAGTGGGAAAAATGAATGGAAAAATATTGTGATTATTAGATAACTGCCATCTCACTTTTCAGGAATAATCAAATTAGCCTAGCCATAAGGATATGAAGGTCTATAAGTCATTTATAAAATGTGGTCCTAGTCAGGTAGGTATCATTTAATTTATATTAATGTGTTTTTTTTTCTTGTTTGTTTTTTAAGTAGGCTCTACCCCCAGCATGGAGCCCAGTGTGGGGCTTGAATTCATGACCCTGAGATCAAGACCTGAGCTGAGATCAAGAGTCAGATGTTTAATTGACAGAGCCACCCAGGCGCCCCTATATTAATGTTTTACGAAATGTTAGAATTACCATGCTTTATAACATTGATGGCAGTATCCAGTGAAAATGTCTTTCTTAGGGACATTTCTTGATTTTCTCTTATCGGCAATGAGATTCTGGAACTTTGTCTTGAATACTTGATTATAGTTGTTACATTATTGAGGTTGAACTATCTCACACATTGTGTTAGCTTTTAATTGTTAGTTGATCAAAGTGTATTTCAAGGATAAATATTGTCACTTGTAAGCAAAATAATTGACATGGAATTCAGCATCCTAGACAGTCACTTTTAAATTTGGAAGTAATTTTTGAAGACTTTTAGTATTATATCATTATATCTGTTTGGAACAGATACCAAAATAAAAGATAAAATGAATTGTGATAGTTCATTCTTTTACATGAGCTATTCAGCTGGCAATAAATTCCTTCAAAGGGTCCACAAACTACTACCAGTCAGTAGTTACTCTGTTTGAACCAAAAACATACTGATGAATTAAGGAGGAACTATCTATTGAGCTAACTCAAAATAGGCTGATTCACTTTTATAGTCATGAAAAAGATAAAATTAATTATTAATAATAATAAAGATTGCTCGTACACGGCTAGCAATGAAAAATAATAATTGTGTACCTATTATAATCCATGTTTTAATATATTAAATATATATTATTTAGTAGGGAATATTCAAATTAAAATTAATAGCAGAGAGAAGACCAATTTAATATGTATTCTATCAGTGAGATACTTAGGCGGTTCTCTGTATTTTTGGTTATAGTTCATGTGTCAGTCAGCATTTTGTAAAGAGCTCAATGAAGCTGAAATTCAGATTTGCAGTAATTCTTTTCAATGTGGAATGTAACAATCTCAGTCATTTTAGGGTCTGTGATTTAAAAAAACAACATTTTTCTCTTTGATTGATCATAGCTATTATTGAAATAGCTGGTAACATGTGACATGATGCTATAATTTAGACTGAAAAAATTGAATTGTGAATTATATCCACTCAGCTTAAATTTCTCTGTTTCTACTCTCCAGAGCATCTTTTGTACTTCTTTTCCTGCAGAAATGGCTTCTTAACATAATGTTCCTACATTTTCCCAGGGGAAAACAAGGACTTTACAGTCAAATTCTTGTCCAAAGTATACAGGGGAAGCTAGTACAACAAAAACAGAAGGAAAAAAAAATATGATTCAGAATTTGCCAGTGCAGGAAATGAAGATTTTATTCCATTTAACCTTTTAACAAATATGCTTTACACATAATATCCGTCATGGTGTCATTGTCAAGGAGATGAACATGTATGGAGACGATGATGATTCAGATGATTTCAGATGTTTAGATTTGAGGCTAATTCCTGCATACGTCATTCTCCCATCTTTTGTTTTGTAGGTAGAAGTAAGCCACAGAATAATGTGTAGAATTATTAGATAACAAATCAGGCAGAAAGCTATATGTTTGTAATGATTTCCCTGTTAAGATCCACTTTCAAACTATTCTGCTTCATGTTCACACAAGCAGTTCTTCAAGTAACAAATCTATTCATTTAGAATGATCATGGTGGATCAATTAAGAATTATTTGTAGGCTCGGTTTGATATATGGACTGCAAACTGTTGTAGACTTTATTTTTGAATATGTTTAACAAAATTTGGAAGGTGAAGTTTGTACATTTTTTTTGTACTTTTTTTGTACAGCTTTATCAAGAAGTATTGGATACAATAACTGCACACAGTTAAAGTGTGCAGTTTGATTGGTTTTTATGTGTGAAATCATCACTCCCAGGATGAGATGATGAACATTTCCAACACCGTCCAGAATTTCCTCCTGTTCTTTCTAATCCCTCCTTCCTCTCACACCTTTCTTTGACCACCACTGATCTGCTTGCTGTTGAGAATTTATATTCTAGAATATTATACAAATGGAAGCATATAACATGTGTTCCCCCACACTTCTTTCAATATTAAATTCATCCGTGTTCTTAACATATATCAATAGACCATTTCTTTTTATTGCTGAGTAGTGTTTTAGTAATAGATATATCACAATTTATCCATTCATCTGTTGATGGGCATTTGAAATGTTTCTAGTTTTTGGCTATTAGGAACAAAGCTCCTATAGAAAGTTGAATACAAGTCTTTCTGTGGACATTTACTTTCATTTCTTTAGGAGCTGACAGTTTTTTTGTCTAAAGGACCACATAGTAAATACGTTGGGTTTTATAGGCCTGGATTTTCCCTTTTTTGCCCTGCGGTAATGAAAAACTCCAGGTAGTAAGCTGGGACAGAAGTGGGAATGATTTGGTTTGTTTTCCTTCTCTCAGGTACCACTGACCTGTGCGGTCTCTTGTCCAACTTCTGAAAAACATTGTGTAACGTTGTATATTTACTTGTTTAGCGGGGGTAGCACCTAGTCCAGTTCTCCTGACTCTGTCTTGGCTAGGAGTGGAAAATTTGTCTAAAATTTTTTTTTAAAGATTTTATTTATTTATTTGACAGAGAGAAAGGTCACAAGTAGGCAGAGAGGCAGGCAGAGATAGAGAGGGGAAG
Organism: Taxidea taxus jeffersonii; assembly: GCA_003697995.1. Classification (NCBI taxonomy): domain Eukaryota; kingdom Metazoa; phylum Chordata; class Mammalia; order Carnivora; family Mustelidae; genus Taxidea; species Taxidea taxus. The sequence continues at coordinate 93,795 of ML105229.1, read as the reverse complement.
CAGGCTCCCTGCTGAGTAGAGAGCCCGATGTGGGCCTCGATCCCAGGACCCTGAGATCATGACCTGAGCCAAAGGCAGAGGCTCAACCCACTGAGCCACCCAGGCGCCCTATCTAAATATTTTTTTTATCAGTTGTATTTCTTTTCTTCAATTTTAAAATACCATTATGCTCAGATATGTAAGTTCTGTTTTCACATTATATTTATGCCATAGAATATATAGCTCCAGTCCGAAGGAAGAGATGAGTGACTTTTGGATTCTCTAGGATCTCATCTCTTAAAATACTCATCTATTTATACAGGAATATTAAGATATGTTAACTTGTGAATTAATACTGTACCCCTCATTTAGGAGTCACTCACTCTCTTACTGATTACTTATTTTGTTTTTTTCTTTGTGCTTTTTATAATAAGACTTTATATTATACAGAAAAGTACATAAAACAAACAAATGTACAGTTTTATGAAATTTTGTGTAACCAATACACACCTAACCACTACCCAGGACAAGAAAGAAAATATTTTCTAGCAAACTAGATGCCTCCAGCATGCTCTTTCTCATTCACAAACTTTTCCCTCCCCCCAAAGATAACCACTTTCCAGACTTACTCCCTTGCTCTTCTTTATACTTTTACTACTTAAGTATGAATCTCTAAACCGCACGGTTTGGTTTTGCCTGTTTTTGAGCCTTACATACATGCAACCTTAAGTTCTTTTCGCTTTGGTTTCTTTTGCTCAGTGTCATGATTTTGAAATTTATCCATTATGTGGGCAAATCCATTCTTTTTCATTGCTCTCTCTCCCTATAAAACATCATATTATCTAAAGGCATTTGCATAGATGGCAGTTTGGGATCATTACCTATAATAGTCAAACATATTTGTATGTTTATTTAGGTACACATGCACATATACATGTCCTATGTGTATATACTTAAATTGGAATTGCTGTGTCCTAGAGTGTATGTTCAACTTACGAAATGTGTGTTATAAATTTCTTCTTTTCAGTGGCTTTTTTCAGTCTCTTAATAATCTCTCTCTTTTTTAAAGTTAGCATTTCTCCTCTTCCTAGTTTTGAGATATTATTGACATATCACATTGTATTAGTTTAATGTGTACAGCATAATGATTTGATATGTGTATATTTTGTGAGGTGGTTACTACAATAAATTCAGTTAACAGCCATCACCTCACATAGTTACAAAATTTTCTTTCTTGTGATAAGGACTTGTAGATCTACTATTATAAAAAATTTCAAATATACATAATACAATATTATTAACTATACTCCCCCTGCTGTACATCACATCTGCAGAACTTACTTATCTTATAACTGGAAGTTTGTAACTTTAGCTACCCTCATCCATTTCCCCTAACTCCCATCTCTGGTAGTGACTCTGTCTGTTCTCCATTTCTGTGAGTTTGGTTTTTTTTAAGATTCAACGTATAAGTGAGATCATATAGTATTTGTCTTCTCTGGATGACTTATTTCATTTAGCATAATGTCCTTGAAGTTTGTGATGTTGCAGTTGACAGGATTTCCTTCTTTTTGTAATGGTTGACTAATACTCCATTTTGTATGTGTGACACATTTTCTTTATCCATTCATCCACTGATGGACACCTAGGTTGTTCCCATGTCTTGACAATTGTAAATAAAGAGATTTAATTTCTTTCAAATATATACCCAGAAGTAGAATTGCTGGATCTTATGGTAGTTCTATTTTTAATATTTTGAGGAACCGCCATGCTGTTTTCCATAATGGCTGTACTAATTTACATTCCCACCAATAGTATACAGGGGTTCTCTTTTCCTTGCATTCTCCACATCATTTGTTATCTCTTGTTTTTGGGTTTGGTTTTGGTTTTGGTTTTTTAATAATAGCCATTCTAACAGATGTAAGGTAATATCTCATTGTGGTTTTGATTTTCATTTCCCTGATGGTGATGTTGAGTACCTTTCCTTGTACCTGTTGGCTGTCTGTATGTCTTTTAGTTCCTCTGCTCCTATTTTAATTGGATTTATGTGGCTGTTGAACTGTTATGAGTTCTTTATATATATATTTTGGTTATTAACCACGTATCAGACATTTAATTTGCAAATTATTTTCTCCTGTTCTGTAGGTTCTCTTTTCATTTTATTGTTCCCTTTGTTGTGCAGAAGCTTTTCAATTTGATGTAGTTCCACTTGTTCTTGTTTTTGTTGTCTTTGCTTTTGGTGTCAAAAAATCATTTCTAAGACTGAAGCCAAGGGGCTTCTATATTTTCTTCTGGGAGTTTAATGGCTCCAGGTCTTACATTCAGTTCTTCAATCTATTTTGAGTTAACTTTTGGGTGTGGTGTGGGGGCAGGCTCTTCCTTTCTTTCTTTTTTCCTTTCTTTCAACTATAATGGACAGACAATGTTATATTAATTTCAGGTATACAACATACTGATTGAACAATTCTACATATTACTCAGTCCTCACCACAGTAAGTATAATCACCATACAATGTTATTACAGTATTAATGACTATATTCCCTATGCTGTACTTTTCATCTCTGTGACTTATTTATAACTGAAAGTTTGTACTTCTAAATCTCCTTCATTTATTTTGTCCATTCCCCTACCTGACTCCCTTGTGGCAATGATCAGTTTGCTTTCTGTATTTAAGAATGTGTTTTGTTTGTTTTTAAATTTTATTTTAATTAAATTTGTTGGTTCAAGTTTTTATTTAAATTCCAGTTAGTTAACATATTATAGTATTAGTTTCAGAAGTAGAATTTAGAGACTCATCCTTTACGTATAGCACCGGTGCTCACTATAATAACAAGTGCCCTCCTTAATACCCCATCACCCATTTGGATTCCACATATAAGTGAAATCATATGAATCAAATCATTCTCTCTCTGACTCATTTGTATAGTACCCTCCAGGTCCATCCATGTTGTCTCATGGCATGTTTTTAAAATTTTTTTTATTTTAAAATGATTTTAGACATATAGGAAAGTTCTAAAAATAGTACAGATTATTCCTGTATACCTCTCACATTTTTCCCCCCTATTGTCAACATCAGGAAATAAATGTTAGTACAACACAATGAACTTAACTACATTCCTTAATATAATTTTGTCAGTTTTCTCACTAATATTCTTTTTCTCATCCAGGATTCCACATTGCATTTAGTTTTCACGTCTCTTTAATCAAATCTGTGATAATACCTCATTTTTGTTTTTCATGATCTTGACACTTTTTGGAAAATACTGGTCAAGTATTGTCCCTTAGTTTGATCTTTTTCTGTACTTTTGTCAGGAACACCATGAAAGTGATATTTTGTCTTTCTCAGTGTATTTTATGGTATTGGGGAAGGGGAGGGCATGTTGATAAATCTTACTACTGTGATGTCAAATTTGATTACTTGGTTGGGTTTTGCTAAAGTTGCTATATTTTCTTTGTAATTAATAAGTGTTTTCTGGAGAGGAAGCTTTAAGACTATTCAAATATCAAGTTTCTCATCATATTTTCATCTTCTAGTTCTAACATCTTTCAATGGCTTTTGCCTGCAAGAATCATCACTGTGGTGTTTTCAGTTTTGATTTGGTGACTATTTCAAATAATGGTGAATTTCAATTTCCCTCATTCTTTTTTAGTCTGTCAGTAGGAATTTTACTCTAAAGAAGAACTGTCCCCCCTTCCTCATATGTTTGTTTATATTAGTAAGGGTTTAAGAGTATTCTACTCTATGGGTTATAATCCAGGACTTTCATTTTATGTTGCTGTTTTGGCTTTGGTCGTTGAGAACTTCTTCAGTTTGGTTTCTTTGTCTTTTTGACAGTCTCTCATTATTTATCAGAAATCTTTACTTTCTAGTTCCATAGATGTTCCAGATTCTTCTTACATTTTCCCTCCTGCAGTCTAGGAACCAGCCATTTCTCCAAGGACCCCACTGTGTGTGTAGTGTGTAGTGTGTAGTGTGTGTGTGTGTGTGTGTGTGGTGAATGGTAGAAAAACCTAGATCCTCAGTCTAGTCATTGCTGCTTAGTGTCATTATAGGCCCTCTCAGTTGTCAGAGCTAGGAATGTATCATATACTAACATGCACCTACACACACATTTATATTTATTTCTTTATCCATCTGTGAATATATTAAAATCTATGAATTCCTGCTAATACTTCTGACTCTAATCCAGCATCATAATGTGAATTCTGGCTTTTCCCCTTTGGTTATGTATAACTCTTTGTACAGTGAGAAACCTGCATCTCCTTATCCATGATGTATTTACTTGTTTGTTAAATCCTAGTATACATATAATATACTTAGAATTACTAACCCATATCCCTATGAGAAACAAGTTTACTAGCTCAAGGGCTATATTTGTGTACAGTGGAATATAGTCAAAATACTGTTTCTAAACGTACTTTAAGATCTTTTTCATTCCCATCCCCCTTAATGTGGGATGTTATTTACTTGTAATACAGTTATTTTTATTCTATTTTGGTTTCCCTCAAAATTCTGGTTGAATTTGATTGTTTACTTATTTGTTTACTTATTTGGTATATGAAACATTATCATGGTTATAATAGTCATGACTTGGGGCACCTGGGTGGCTCAATCAGTTAAGCATCTGCCTTCAGCTCAGGTCCTGATCCCAGAATCCTGTAATTGAGCCCCTGCATGGGCTCCCTGCTCAGCAGAAAGTCTTTTCTCCCTTAACCCCTCCCCCTGCTCACGCTTTCTCTCTGTCTTTCAAATAAATAAATAAATCTTAAAAAAACATATTGGTCATGACTTTACAAAAAGATATTCTCATAAAATTATCCTTCATTCACTATAATACCTACCCCCTAAATGAAAATAACCTTTAAAGTTTCTGTTTTAGTTTTCCTGAAATATTTTTGCACAAATGAACAGTTACATGAATATTTTCTAATACTTTTTCTTTTTTACATTAAGAATAACATACTATAGGGGCCCCTGGGTGACTCAGTCAGTTAAGTGTCCGATTCTTGATTTCAACTCAGGTCTTGATCTCAGAATCCTGAAATCCAGCCCCATGTCAGACTCTTTGCTCCGTGCAGAGTCTGCTTCTTTCCCTTTTCTCTCCCTTTGCCCCTCTCCCCACTCACACACTTTCTCTCTCAAATAAATAAAGTCTTAAAACAAAAAGAGTAACATACTGTATATCCTTTTTTACTTAACAGTAAGCATATCTTAAATATTGCTTCCTATCAGTAATTAGAGATCTTCCTCATTTTTTACAGTACATGTTACTCCATTGTGTGGATTTACTGTAACTTATTTACCTACTCTGCTGTGTACTTAGGTTGTTCCAATATTTTGCATACCAGTAGTGTGCAGTGAATAGTCTTATACATGTGTATTTCTGCGTTTTTGGAGGTATATTTTCAAGGTATATTGTTAGAAGAGAGATTATTAGGTCAAAAGCTAAGTGCATATGTGGTTTTGTTAGATATTGTCAAGTTTCCCTCCATGACCACTGTCCTAGTTTGCTTTTTCAACAACAGTATATGAGAACTTTTGTTTCCCCCAGGCTAGTCAACAGAATACATTCTCCAGATGTTTCAATTTTTGCCAGTCTGATAGGTTGGAAATGGTATCTCAGTGCTATTTTAATATGTATCTCTGTAATTACAAGTAAGTTTGAATATTTTTATGTATTCTTAATGTCCTTTTTTTTTTTTTTTTGCGTGCGCACGTGTGTGTGTGTGCATTGCCTTTTTATGTCTTGTTCTCATTGTTCCAACAGGTTTTTGGCCCTTTTCCCTTTCAGTTTTTGAGTTTTTTAAATAATAGAATCATTGGTTTCTTCTCTGTCATGTATACTGCAAATGTAAATGTTTTCTCACAGCTTGTCAGGTATCTTTTGACTTTATTTATACTATTTTTGCCCTGATGGTTTGTTGAAATTTTTATATAATATGATTTACAAATACTTTTTTGTGACATTAAAATTAAAGAGGAATTTACTTAGGTTTGTTTCCCTTCTAACACGAGTAAGGTTTTTTCCACCATCCTGCAGTGCCACCTTTAGTAAATCAAGTGTTTGTTTATGTGTAGGTCTGTTTCTAGATTCTCTGTTATATTCCACTGGTGTTTTTGCCTTTTCCATGCTAATACCACATTTTCTTTAATGCTGTAGCTTTGTAAGAATCCGAAGAAGTTGTGGTAGCTAATGGACTCAGTCTGCTCACTATGTTCTTCTTTAGGAGAGACTCTTTGATCCTTTTGTTCTTTTGCTTTCCCATGTATATTTTGTACTGAGCTTATTAAGTTTCTCGGATTCTGTCAGGATTATTAACATTGCATTAAGTATATTCAACATTGAGATTTCCTATCCATGAACATGATACATTCTCTCATTTCATTTATTTAGGGCTTCCCTTCCTCACTTCCTCCTTTTCTTCCTCCTTTTTGCATTTTTGTTCATGAGAGAAGTTGACCTATACAATTCCTTTTTTGTACTATCAACATTGTACTTTTTAAAGGAAATAAGCTTTTTTTTTTGTTAAGAACTCTTTTAGGTTTCCAGATATTTGGGCAGAAAATAGTTCCCATATATCCTCTCTCTTTCAGCACATAGTTTCTTCTGTTATTATTACAATACTAGCTCTTAGGTTTTTAGGTAGACATAAGTTTTTCACTCATTTGGGTAATTACCAAGGAGTGTGATGCTGGATCATATGGTAAGAATATGTTTAGTTTTATAAGAAACTGCCGAACTGTTCTTCTACATTTTATATTTCTACCAGTAATGAATGACAGTTCTTGTTGCTCCACATTCTCACTAACATTCTTTGGTATCAGTGTTTTGGATTTGGCCATGCTGATAGGTGTATAATGGTATCTCATTTGAATATTCATTTCCCTGGTGACTTGTGATGTTGAGCATCTTTACTTACTTGCCATATATATCCTTAGTGAGATGTCTGTTTAGGTCTTTGGCCATTTTTTAATTAAATTGCTTGCTTTTTTATTGTGGAGATTTAAAAGTTCTTTAATATTTTGGATATAAGTCCTCTTGCAAAAATTTTTCCCTGGTCTCTTGCTTGTCTTTTCATTCTTTCTTGATCAACATTGCTTTTTCATATCTGAGTATCAGAGTTATGCTGACTTGTTAAAATACAAAAATTCCTTCTATTTTCTGGAAAAATTTATATATGATTACAATTAATTTTCTTTTAAATGTTTGGTAGAATTTGGAAGAATCCATCTGGACCTTTTGCTTTCTTTGGGAGATCGTTTAAAATTTTTACAGTAGGACAAGTAAGATACTCTGTTTTTTCTTAGGTCAGTTTTAGTTCACTGTATTTTCCTGGAAGTTTTTCTAGTCTCAGTTTTCAAACTTGTTGGTGTAAGGGGGTTTATGATATCCTCTTATTTTTTAGTATATGTAGGCTGTGTTCTCTGTGTTATTCTTGATACTGTTTGTGCTTTATCTTTTATTTGTCAGTCTTATTAGGGATTTATCAATTTAATTATTCTTGTTTTTTAAAGATTTTAGTTATTTATTTGTCAGAGATAGAGTAGAGGCAGGCAGAGTGGCAGGCAGAGGCAGAAGGAGAGGCAGGTTCCCTGCGGAATAAGGAGCCCGATGTGGGATTCGATCCCAGGACCCCGGAATCACGACCTGAGCCGAAGGCAGCCGCTTAACTGACTGAGCCACCCAGGCATCCCAATTTAATTATTCTTTTAGAAGAAACCATTTTTAATCTTTCAGTCCTATCTAGTGTATATTTTCTATTGATGAATTTCAGCTTATTTTGTTCTATTTTCTTTGGGTTTAATGTAGTGGTATTTTTCTAATTTCTTGAAGTGGTTGCTTAACTCACTGATGTTCAGCATTTCTTTTTTGACATATACAGTTTGGGTTATAAGTTTTTGTCTAAGTTGGATTTAGCTATCTTACAAGTTTTGATATATTGTTATTTTGTTATCTAGTTAAAAATATTTGATAACTTTCCTTTGGGATGTCCTTTCTGTCCTATAAGTTATTTATTGATGTATTTCTATCATTTTAAACATGGAGATTTTCTGGTAATTTTTATGTTCTTGACTTCTAACTGAATTCTTGTGTTTGCATTCTCATTTTTCCTAGTAGTTGATATATCAGATGCAGTTCCTCTGAGAAGTAGGATTTTATGTAAGTCAGCTTTAAAGATACTGTAAATATCAATAAATACTGTAAATATACAAATAAATATTTTGGGGCACCTGGGTAGCCAAGTCTGTTAAGCATTTGACTCTTGACTTCGACTCAGGTCATGATCTGTACTGGGCTTGAAGCCTGCTTAAGATCCTTTCTCTCCCTCTCCCTCTGCCCCCCCCCCCCCCCCCACCACCAACCACTGCTCTGCTTGGATATTCATGCTCTCAGTCTTAAAAACAAACAAACAAGCTGTGCTTTTTTTTTTTTTTTTTTTTTTAGGATATTTTATTGCAGTTGAAAGATATATCTGTTAGCAAGTATTGTAATTATGGGCTGTAGACCGAGTAGTTAATTTTGAGTTATTTAGCTTATTTTTATTTTAAAAAGATTCCCTTTCCTTTTTTTAATTTTTAATTTGAAGCAATTATAGACTCAGTTTCCTTTTAAAACTTCTTTTAATATCTGATATATCATTTGGTTATGGTGACAAATAATGTTCATTTTATTACCTGATAAGTTTTATTTTTCCTTTATGTGAGAAACTTTTCAGGGAATAACTTTATGGCATTCTTTCCAGGATAGGTATTTGTTAATATTGTATTTGGGAATTTGAAGCAAAATGAACATTAGTCTTACCTGTGTTTACCTTTTCAAAAACTCTAATAGGTCCATCCCTGATTCTCCTGCCCACATGCCTTATTGCTCTGTTAGTGCTGATTGCTGTCTTATTGCTATTCCTTTTTTTTTTTTTTCCCCTTAAGTAGGCTCTGTCCTCAGCCTGGAGCTTAACTGAGGATTGAATTCATGACCCTGAGATCAGATGTTTGACCAACTGAGCCACCCAGGTGCCCTGCTATTTCCCTCTTTGATAGCCACACCACAGAAGTATTTAGTTACAAGCAAATATTTTAGGAGTTGCTAGCATTTGTATAAAGGCTATGTTAATGTTCATGTAACTTAAGGGCAAAGCAATTATCTGGTACTAAATGAGTCAGGTTTTCTATTTTAACATATACATATGAATGCACTTATCAGTGCTGAATTACTGCCCTACTCTGGGGATTTAAAATGTGTGATTGCTTTATTATATGCAAGTACCCTGTCACCATAAAATGGTCTATTATTTGACAACAATTATGTATACAATTTGGTAAAATAATTTTTTGAAATGCAAAAATGGTTAAAGAAATGTCCCATCTTAAAAGTGTTTTCAGAGTGTTAATTATTTTGTGCATAGCAGGCATTTAGATTATGGTACATATTAAAACCCACTCAGTTGATGGTGGTAATATAATCTGTGGTAAGTAATAAAAGGTATATGAATGAGAGAGAACAGTATTTAAAAAGTGAAACATGTATATACTGCATAATTGGTATATTTAAGAAATTTCTTATTTAAGGAAAGGTAGCTGTTAGATAGGCAAGTTGGAGGAAGAGGGGCACACTAAATGGTATATTGGCAAGCTTCCTGAAATGCATATGCATAGTAATTAGAAGCACATTGATTTTTAAATGTCAGCCAGCTTTTATTCTTTTCTTTCTCTAGCATCTTTATTTGTATGAACAGTGACTATTCTTACTTCTGAAGGGAGTTTATTAAGGTTTTTGTGAACATTTGTTATATACGAAATAAATTACCACTGCTATATATAACTAACATTAAATTGTGGTACTGGCAATGATTTGTGAGATTTAATTTCTTATATGTTAATTGATGACTAAGAAATTCTCCATTTCACAGTTGAGATTTAGAGAAATTGCCTATGCTTTCTACTTACATTCGGTGAACAAATGCCTTTAGTCCTGTTTATGACCTTCAACAACATGCTAAAATGAATTACTGCAAGTATCACTTATATTCCAAAATTAAGTAGCTTTTTGCTAACTTGGTTTGATCAAGATTGTGTTCATCAGCAATTAACATTCTTTCAGTAGCTTTTTAATGCTTTATAAGCCTTTAAAGAATGTCGAGGAGCAGAGAACGTTCCTGGGAGATTGAATGTCTATCTACCTTATTTCATAAAATCTTACGTGCTTTGAGAGTGTGCCTTCTTAGTCTTCCTAGACTGAGTCAATGGAAACAGTGATTATAAGATACCATAGAATATCAGAGGCATCTAGTTTTCAGAGAAGTTAAAATATGAAGAAATTCATATCCTGGAATTACTGGAGTAGAATTTTTGAAGTCACTAACTATAAATTTAAACGGATGGTTATGATAATCTTGTGTTCTGATTTTTTATGATTAGACCAATATGGTATCCTGAGAAATTTCCATAGAATTGTTTTGAGTTTGTAGTCTATCCTGAGAAATTTCCATAGAATTGTTTTGAGTTTGTAGTCTTTTGTTCATTTTAAATACTACTCAGTGTTTCATTTTCAGATTCATGCAATGGAATATACAGCCATCCTTGAGATCATTTATTTACCTGCTATAAAATGCTATTAATTTTCATTACCTAGACTCTGAGGAAATGTGTTTTGGCCTGGTTCCCGTAGGCAAGGAGTATAGGCAAAGTTTTTTCATGTTCTTTATGTACACTAAGGTTAAGAAGGGAGTTAGTGTCCATTGAGAAAAGATCTATGATAAAAGAAAAATGAGATAATCATAAGAATGTTTATGTTCTTCTCATGCTCTGTACCACTATACACTCCACAAGCACAGTTCAAATGATGGTGTTTCTTCATTCACATTGTTTAATGCAGTCAGGAATGATAGATCTCTTAAGTGGAAATAGGAAGGGAAGGATGATTACTAGAAGGTAACCATTATTATTTTTTTAACCCTCTGTATGGTTTGCTTTTTATTTTCATGTGTATTTTTTTATAAGAACCAAGTACATCTTAGAGAAATATGACTTCATATTGCTTATAAAATAAAGATATGGCATTTGACATTCTTTGTAGTTTATTCCAAGCTTCTTTTGGGTTTTCACCTTCAACTAAATTATCCCTCACTCTAGCCATACTTGTCTACTTTTTGGCTCAGATCTTCTACATTTTCACAACTTGTTTAAATTTCTCCCTTTGCCTTACCCACTCTTTAAGACTGAACCAAATCTCACCTATTTGAACTTTTCCAGCTCCCTTGATAGCAAGTACCTTTTACTCCACTATTTTGCAGTGGCAAATACATATATATTGTCCTTATCAGAGACCACCTTTTGGTAGCATTATTTATTTATGTGTCTGGTTTTCCTTTATATTTTTGGGACTGAGTTATTTAGGTTTGTATTATCTCCTATAGTACGTAGTATAGGTGTACAATGAGTGTTTATTGAATTGAATCCTTACAGATTTTTGAATATATGCATTACTTCTTTTAATTTTTTCCCAGAGATACTATGTAGTAATTTTGCCAGAATTACTAATATGTTAGACTAATCTACATCTAAGTTTCCATTCTCAGCATTTACTACTATTTTCTGAAATATAAGAATTTTTCTTGAATCATTACATTGTATACTGGAAACTAATGTAACACTGTATGTTAATTATACTTGAATACAAAAACGAACAAAAAAGAGAAGTACCCTCCTGTGACAACCTATTTCCAAATTAGTTAAAAAAAGGATTATTCCTCAGCTATCTCATAGAGCAAAAGACAAGAATAACTGCAAAGATAGTTTTTTCACAGTATCTACTTGGTATACAAATTATGATGATTATATAAGCTTCTTATATAAGGAAGAGTGTTTTCAAAATAATGTTTTTGTTTTGTAGATTACTTCCTCAGAATGTTGGTCTGCTCTATGTTGGAGGTTATGAAAGACCCTTTGCACAAATCAAGGTATGATTGTTTTTCCAGTATATTTTCCAGTATATTTTTCCAGTATATTTTTCTTAGATGTAGTTCACTTGTCCAGAACCCATCAAAAACCTGCAAATAACCATCAATATGTCAAAAATATTATGAATGTGAATTACTGATTTCATTTGCTTTTGCATATCCCTCTTGAATAAGTAATTCAGTTTTTCAGAGGATTATTTATTTATTTATTTAGTATTTTAAGATTTTATTTATTTGAGAGAGAGCAAGAACAAGCAAGAGAGAGAACACAGGCAGGAGAGGAAGAGGGAGAAGCGAGAGGCAAGCTCCCCACTGAACAAGGAGCCTGATGCAGGACTCCATCCCAGGACTCTGGGATCATGACCTGAGCTAATGGCAGACACTTAAACAACTGACCCACCCAGGTGCCTGAGAATTGATTATTTTAATATTCTTGCCCATAGTAATGAGTTGAATTAGACCAAAGCACTATTTAATATGTACAGTTTGGATAAATTTTGATATCCTTAGACTTGTGAAACCATCACTACAATCAGCATAGTAAACATATTCATCATCTCTGGAAGTTTTCTTGTGCCTCTTTGAAATTCCTCCTCACTCCTTTCCCTTCCTTTTTCCCTTCCCGTCCCCAGGGGACCACTGATCTGATTTGTGTCATCATAGATTAGTTTGCATTTTCTAGAATGTTATATAAATGGAATTATACAGTATTTGTCCTGTCTCTTTCTCTCCCTCTCCCTCTCTCAGCCTCTTTAATACAGCATAATTATTTTGAGATTCATCCATGTTGTTGCACTTACCAATAATTCATTGTTTTTAATGCTGAGTAGTACTCCATTGTGTGATTAGAGCATAGCTTCTTTATCTTTTCACCTGTTGATGGACATTTCGGTTGTTTCTGCTTTCTGGGTACTACGAACACTTGTATACAAGTCTCTTCAGGGATATATCCTTTAGTTTCTCTTGGGTAAATACCTAAATTGGCAATGGCTGGGTTAAATTGCAGTTGTATGTTTAACTTTTTAAGAAACAACCAAACTATTTTCCCACTAGTAGGGTGTGACAGTGCTAGTTCCTCCATATCCTGGTATGGCCCATCTTTTTTTTTTTTTTTTTTAAAGATTTTATTTATTTATTTGACAGATCACAAGTAGGCAGAGACGCAGGTAGAGAGAGAGAGAGGAGGAAGCCCGCTCCCTGCTGAGCAGAGAGCCCGATGTGGGGCTCTATCCCAGGACCGTGGGATCATGACCTGAACCAAAGGCAGAGGCTTTAACACATGGAGCCACCCAGGCACCCCGGCCCATCTTTTTTTTAAGTTTAGTCATTCTTATGGGTACATAGTGGTATTTCACTGCAGTTTTAGTTTGCATTTCTGTTATGCCTAATAATGTTGAGCATCGTCTCATCTGTACATCTCTAGTGAAGTGTGTGTTCAAATCTTACCATTTTTTGAATTAAGTTTTTGTGTTTTTACTCGAGTTGTGAGCATTCTTATATCTTCTGGATGTTAAGGCCTTTATCAGATATGTGATTTGCAGCTTTTTTTTCCCCCCAGCAATGGCTTCTCTTTTCCTTCTCTTAACAGGGTTCTCAAAGAGCAGAACTTGTTAATGCTGATGTTTAGTTTATTAGTTTTTTCCCATGCCTCATGCTTTTGGTATTGATCTAAGAAATATTTGCTTAACCAAAGTCAGAGATTTTTCTCCTTCGTATTGTAGAATCTTTATAGTTTTAGGTTTAACATTTTGGTTTAATATTTATGATTAATTTTTTAATATGATTCAAAATTCAAGATATAGAGGAATGCTGAGCCCCCTGCTTTTTTAGCACATGGATATCTACTTGTTGTAAAACCATTTTTATTGTTATTTAAATTTTTTAATTAAAAAAAATTAAACGTGATTTTGCACATTGTCCTTGAGCAGGGGCCATGCTAATCCTCTTTGTGTCATTCCAATTTTAGTATATGTGTTGCTGAAGCAAGCACTAAAACCATTTTTTTAAAAAGCTATCCTTTCCGGGCGCCTGGGTGGCTCAGTGGGTTAAAGCCTCTGCCTTCGGCTTAGGTCATGATCTTAGGGTCCTGGGATCAAGCCCCACATCAGGCTCTCTGCTCAGCGGGGAGCCTGCTTCCCTTCCTCTCTCTGCCTGCCTCTCTTGCCTAACTTATAATCTTTGTCTGTCAAATAAATAAATAAAATCTTTATTAAATAAAAGCTATCCTTTCTACCATGAATTGCCTTTGCATCTTTGTTGAAAATCAATAACTATATGTATGTGAATCTATTTCTGGACTCTTTATTCTTTTCCGTTTATCTGCATCTATCCCTCCACCAGTACCACAATTTCTTGATTATTGTGTCTTAATAATAAGTCATGGAGACAGATAAGATAAATCCTCAAGCTTTGTTCTTTTTTGAAGTTGCTTTGGCTAAAAGGTTCCTTTAATTTTCATACACATTTTAGAAACATCAATTTCTCTAAAAATGCCACTGGAATTTTGACTTGGATTATGTTAAATCAATAGATCAATTTGAAGAGAAGTGACATCTTAACAATATTGAATATTTTAACTCATGAAGACCACATTTTTTCAATTTATTTAGATTTTTAAAGCTCTCAATAATATTTTGACTCAGTGTATTGCCCTTGTACGTTTTTAATAGATTTATCTGTAAGTATTTTATATTTGTGATGTCATAAGAATATTTTTTAACATTTTTATAAAGACTTTTTTGTGTAATTTCTGTATAAATAAATATAGGGAAAAGTTTTAAGTGAAATATAATAACATACAATAGTATATTACTTTCAGGTGTACAATATAATGATTCACCTTTGCTATACATAACTCAGTGCTTATCAAGATAAGTGTACTCTTAGTCCCCTTTATCTATTTCACTCATTCTTCGGCTAGCCCACTTCCCCTCTGGCAACCACCAGTTCTCTGGATTTAAGAGTCTGGGTTTTTTGTTTGTTTCTTTTTTTTTTTTTTTTAAAGATTTTATTTATTTATTTGACAGACAGAAATCACAAGTAGGCAGAGAGGCAGGCAGAGAGAGAGGGGAAAGCAGGCTCTCTGCCAAGCAGAGAGCCCAATGTGGGGCTTGATCCCAGGACCCTGAGATCATGACCTGAGCCGAAGACAGAGGCTTAACCCACTGAGCCACCCAGGTGCCCGTTTCTTTTTTTATTCATTTGTTTCTTAAATTCCAGATATGAATGAAATCGTATGGTATTTGTCTTTCTCTGACTTATTTCACTTACATAATGCCCTCTTGGTCCATCCATATTGTTGCAGATGGCAAGATCTCATTCATTTTATGGCTGAGTAATATTCCAGTTTGTGTATGTGGGTGTGTGTGTATCACATTTTCTTTATCCATTAATCTGTTGATGGGCACTTAGGTTGCTTTCATATCTTGGCTATTGTAAATAATGCTGCAGTAAACATAGGAGTGCCTATATCCTTTGAGTGAGTATTTTTGTTTTCTTTGGGTAGATACCCAGTAGTGGAATTATTGGATCATATGGCAATAATATCTTTAAATTTTTGAGGAACTTCCACACTGTTTTCCATTGTGGCTACATCAATTCACATTTTCACCAGCAGTGCAAAAGTGTTCCCTTTTTTCTACATCCTCACCAACACTTTTTGTTATTTCTTATCTTTTTGAGTCTAGTCATTCTGGCAGGGGTAAGGTGATAGATAACTTATTGTAGTTTTGATTTGCCTTTCCCTTATAATGAGTGATGTTGAGCATCTTTTCATTTGTCTTTTAGCCATTTGTATGTCTTATTTGGAAAAATGTCTATTCAGGGTGTCTGCCCATTTTTTAATTGGATTTTTTTTTGGTATTATAGAAGTTCTTTATATATTTTGGGTGTTAACCCCTTATTTTATATATTATTTTCAAATATCTTCTCCCATATAGTAGGTTACCTTTTTGTTTTATTGATGGTTTCCTTTGCTGTGCAAAAGCTTGTTATTTTGGTGTAGTCCCTATCAAAATACTGACAGCATTTTTCATAGAACTAAACAAAAATACTAAAATTTATATGGAATCACAGAAGACCCCAAATACCCAAAGCAATCTAGAAGAAGAAGAACAAAGATGGAGGTATCGCAATCTCAGATTTTAAGATATACTACAAATCTTTAGTAATCAAAACAGGATAGTACTAGCACAAAAGTGGACACATAGATCAGTGGAACAGAATAGAGAGCCCAGAAATAAACCCATGCTTATATGATCAGTTAATCTATGACAGAGGAGGCAAGAATATACAGTGGTGGGGGAGGGGGGGCGCCTGGGTGGCTCAGTGGGTTGAAGCCTCTGCCTTTGGCTCAGGTTGTGATCCTAGGGTCCTGGGATTGAGCCCCACGTCAGGCTCTCTGCTCAGAGGGGAGCCTGCTTCCTCCTCTCTCTCTGCCTGCTTGTGATCTCTGTCAAATAAATAAATAAAATCTTAAAAAAAAAAAAAGAATATACAGTGGGGAAAAGAGAGTCTCTTCAACAGATGTACTAGGCAGCTACAGTGTGGAGTAATGAAACTGGACCACTTTCTTACTCAAGACACACAGAAAAACTCAAAGTGGATTAAAGACCTAAATATGACACCTGAAGGCATAAAAGTCTTAGGAGAAACATAGGCAGTAATTTCTTTGACACTGACTATAGAAACATTTTTCTAGATATAAAAGTATTTTTTATTTCAATTTCTGATTGTTCATTGCTAGTATATAAAGATTCAGTTTTTATGTGTTTACTTTAAATCCTGCAATTTTACTATACTCAATTATTAGTGCTAGTATTTTTTTTTTTTAGATTTCATAGGATTTTCTACAAAAATGATTACATCATTAGCTAATAAATAGTTTTCCCTTTTCCTTTCTGATCTGGATGCTTTTTATTGCTTTCTCTTGCTTCCCTACATTCACTAAAATCTGCAATATAGAGTTAAATAAAAATGGTGAGAACAGACCTGTTGATGCCTTGTTCATGATCTTAGAGGGAAAGCATTCAATCTTTTATCAAAAATTACTTAAGGATTGAATCCTAGATTCCATCTAGGCTCTCTTATAAGAAATGGAATAATATTATGAATCTTCAAAGTAGTTAATAAAAAGGACAGTTTGAGTTCATCCTTTTTTGTTATAACTTTTTGTTAAGTTTTCTGACAGGCCTGTGAAATTTGTATTATTTTTTTGTTTGTTTAGTTCTCTGATTTTTCTTCACATTTATTTCTTGGCTCTATAAGTTTTCTCTTGTTCCACTTGAGGGGTGTGAGTTTAAATTCCTTTCTACCTGCATACATGACATGTATTTTTATGCTTTGAAAAACAAGGATTTTTCAGAGTAGACTGAGCCTGAATAGGACATATAAGATACTGATTATTGAGGAGGCTTAGTAACATTATTGACATTTTTAAATTAAAAAAAAAATCTTATTTTAGTTACCTTAGCTTTAGTACCTCTTTAAATACCTCCACTAGTTTAATTTAAATCAAAACACTCTCAAAAGTTCACTATCAGGATCTTAAATTGTGGACCCTCTTAAACTTTTCTAATTTAAGTAGTGACAGCATTCAGATACATTTGCTTTCTTCTATTTTTAATATTACTGGAACACAAGTTGGCAAGGATTTCTTCATAAACCTCATTCTCTATCTTGTTCACCTAATTCAGCAGTATAGCCAGGAATCCTAATAAGTTTCTGCAGGAACGTTTTGAAAGCCCAATTTTTTTCTGTCCGTTGGTTTGGAAAATCCTGTTTTTCCTTATTATAACTGAAATAACTAAAAAGTGAGAGGCTTGTATTATATATTTAGGGACAGGAACAATGTGTGTGTGTGTGTCTGTGTGTCTGTGTTTGTGTGTTATATGTTTCAAAAACATAATCTAAGTATACAAAATGAAGTTAATTACTCCATCACTCACCTGATTTATTGATATAACATTTTCTTTATCCAGGACTTTCCTAACAAGCTCAGTGACATAAGTCAATCCTTTGTCAACCCATTATCTTTATTTATTTATTAAAAAATTGTTTTTAAATTTAAATTCTGTTAGCCAATATATAGTACATCATAAGTTTTTGTTGTGTTACTCTGTTTATTCTAGGTCACTTGAGTTTCCTTCAGTTCTCTTGAGTTTCCTTCAGTACTCCTGATTTACTTAGAAAGTTGGTTTCTGTGTGTTTCCTCAGCAGTGTTTCTTGAATTGTTTCTGAATATCTAAAGGGATCATGAATAATTAAACCTAAGAACAAAATTTACAATTAAGCCTAAAAAATCTGGTCTTGAATTATTTGTGATTAAAAGCATTCCACCCAGGTTTCTGAAGAGATAAGTTATTTTAAATTGTTAATTTAAAAAATTGGAATGTATAATTGAATTTCAGTTCTCTGAGAATATTTTTCATATGTGCTCCATATATGTACATTTACTATGAAATATAAGAGTTAAATTCATTTGTGAGAAAAATATAATAAATATTTTGTCCGGAGCTATTTCCTTTGTCAGAGAAAAGTAATCTAAAAAGTGGAAGGATGCTGGAAAAATGCTGTCAGAGAGAATAATCTTGGGAATATAACATAAAAGAAAGGGAAGTTATGAACTCCCTTCTAAGAGATGGACCCTGGGAATACCCGTTAGAGTGAGGGATCCCGGAAACGCACTTAGAAAGAGCTGACTCTCTGAGCACCAGGGCCTGGTACTGCCTTTCCATGGAGTCCTTAATGAAGAGTTAAGTGTGTAAAGGGAAGATCCCAAGACTTTTATGGCATTATGTACTACAGGCAGTAATTCTCTGAGAAGTTTAGGTATGACCAACTTTTAATCTTATATTAATTAAAGTTTATATTGCCTTTAGGTAAAAAAACAAATGAACAAACAGAAGAACTAGCTATTTTACCAGCAAGATGAGTTTATTTGGGAATAGCAGATCATTGCATTTTGGGACAAGAAAATTATGGTGAACCACAGGCAAGTTGAGAGATTGAAGGACAGGGGATTGCCTTTATAAGGGAAAGGACGTACCATGGAGGTGCTGTTAAAGCTTCTCATTGTCTGAGGGTGGGTGGGTTTCTTATTGGCTGGACTGTTGCTGGGCAAGGAGAAATTCTTCATTCCTCCGGCTGTAAAATAAGTTTCTTTTGTTGGGGAATGCAAGGCATACTTCTTACAGCAAGTGGTAGTGCATGAAAGCTCCCTCTCCAGGCCTTTCTTAACTCTATTTTTATGAGATTTATTGGCTTATTTTCACAATAGCCAGGTTAAAAAGAAAAAAAAAATGTTATCTAGAGAGATCAAGTGCAATAGAATCTATAATCCTAGATTTATTTCTTTTCCTCCACTGATCAACTTTTTATTTCTAGTAAAATACTTAATCTCTTTTGTCCCAGATTTCAAGTAAAAATGATATCTTTCTTATTTTTGCCATAATCTGTTGGGGAGGAGCAAGTGAGAAAAAATGATTATGGCAATTCTTCCCAAATGCTATGCAAATACAGTAATCACCGACCTCTGCCTCTGAAACTAGTAATACACTATATATCAATTAATTGAATTTAAATAAAATATATAGCCTGTTGATAAAGTGAAAACGATAAAGCAAAATGAAAGGACTGTTTTGATGGGGTACTTTTTGGGTCAGCCTGTTTCAGGTTGGTTGGTCACTGAATACCTTTCTAAGGAGGGGATATTTGGCCAGGAGAACTGGTATTATCTTTGTTAGAAGATATAGACTGCTTTCTCTCGTTTCATTAATCATACTTTTATCTTATGGAATAATTTTCCCAAGAGAGCAGTTGGCACATATTACTCTTTGAAAGATCAAACAAATCCCCAAATCCAAACAAATTGTTTGTCCAAACAAACAAAACCACAAAGCTGCAGTGTCTTGTTGGTACATTATAAACCCTTCACTTCAGTGTGCAGGGTTCTGGTACCTGCTTCTCTTGCCAGTCTCATCACTTACCTGTTCCCAAGATGTAACTTCCACGTCAAACACATAGATTTATTTCTTGATTATGAACATGTTCTGTTTCTTCTTCAGGCATTGCTTCTTTCTTTCTTTTGGGAATGCTTCCCTTTCTGCTTTTCCAAATACCGATTTTTAAAGACAGTATCGGTCCACTTTCTTAAATAATTATTTATTGAAGTTAGATTTGTGGAGAAGGGTTTTCTTAGATGGTTATTTTAGAGACATTTAGAAATATATTCTTTTAGCATTAGATACATAAAAACTTCTCTTAATTATCCATAATCTCTTTTCTTACGTTCTTAAACACTTAATAGTCAACTTCATTTAACCAGTCTTAGGGAAACTATGCTGATTTGATCTTAGTAGCACTCAGATGTTGATTGTTCATTTGGTGGTCGTCAGTTTGTCTATCTGTATAAATATTCATTCACCTTCACTCCCTGCATCTATTCATCAATCCATCTGTCTATTCTTCTCCGTCCATCCACCCACCCATCCATCATTCTTTTCTATGCATCCATTTATCCTTTCTTCTGCTCATCATTTATTTATCCATGAACTCATCAGTTTACCTCTGCTAGTACATGCATGGACACCCTACTTTGGATATGAAATATATTCAAAATAGCATTTATATTTTTTCTCTTTAACTGTGTTTTAACCTCAGTATAATTACCACAGGTATCTGTGGCTCAGATTCTAATCTGGTGACATGTTCATATAATAAATGTTCAGTGAATAATGGTAAAGAATAAAAATCCTAAGTGGAAAACACTATTGAAATGTTTGTGAAAGGACCTTTTCCAGAGCATCTTTTTTTTTTTTTTTTTAAATGAATGACTTAGGTCCTGTTGGTATTCAGAGGGAAGAATAGAACTTTCCTAGTTCTCTGATTTGATGAGTCTCACGGTAGCTGGTAAAAACAGTACTAAGTCACTTTACTTCTTTGTGCCTCTTTCAGCCCACTTATAAAATAGGGATACCTGTCTTTCATCTCATTTCATAGAAAGATGGAAGGACAAGATAAAAGGGTATTTCTAAAATACCCTTTAGCTCTTTAGGATAGAGTATGTAGGTGCTATAATTTAGCCTCGCAGAAAATGCACTTTCTTAAGGTGGTACTTTTCAGATTATTTTCTGCAAAGCCTAAGAATTCCTTTCCTTAAAGAATCTCCAAGGGCAACAAGGAGTGCGAGATGGCAGGTTGGGTTTGGCAGGAAATCTACTGTTGCTTCAACCGGAACAGACACGCATTGGTGTGTTACATGGATGCTTCCACAGAAGTTCCCCTCTGGAGCAATGCCTCAGTTTCCTCTTCTGTAAAGTGGAGTAAAAAGTAGCTCACATTCAGAAGCCTGGTATGTGGATTACATGAATTTTTATAGGGAAAATGCTTGAAACAGTGTCTGGTATGTGGTGTTAGAGAAGGGTTAGCTGTCATTATTATTATGTACACATTTTTATCTGACATGAAATCTTGGCTTCTTGTGCTTTTTCGATGTTTTCTACTAGAAAGTAAGCCCTTGGAGAAATGGATGTGATTTTTTTTTGTTGTCGCTCAGTGATTGTCCTCAGTTCTGAAGGCAGTGGTGGCACATAGTAGACTCTCAGTATTTGTTGAATGAATGCATCCTATTTTCACTTTCCTTCCTAGCTAGCTCTTCCTCTCTCCCTACTCTCATTACACCTTCTTATAACCTTTTTCCTTTCTGACTTGATACTTCTATTGTGTTACATGCCTGGCATCTGGATGTATTGGGCTTCTGGAATTCTATGTAAAATAAAAATACTGTGCACTTGACTATAAACTTCATGACAGTAGAGACCCTTTTTGCTAATAATTTTATGCCCACTGCTTGGTACAGTGCCTAGCCTACAGTAGAGCGTATAGTTCTTTTTGATGACTAAAAGAATGAATGTGTCCATAAATGAAATTAGAGTGATAGTCTTCTTGGCTCCTCAGAAACTGGGGTTTTGGCTGTGTTTCCCAGAAGTATACATTTGAGATAGAAAGTTCCAGTTTATTGTAGTGTTCAACAGGTCATTAGTTGTGTATAACACCCAGTGCTCATCACATCATGTGCCCTCCTTAATGCCCATCACCCAGCCCTTTATGCCTGGATAATCAACTTAATAGAAGAAGGTGCATTAAGGGCACCTGGGTGGTTCAGTTGGTTAAGCATCCGCCTTTGGCTCAGGTCATGATCCCAGGGTCCTGGAATCAAGCCCTGCATCAGGCTCCCCCAGCTAAGTGGGAAGCCTGCTTCTCCCTCTCCCACTCCCCCTGCTTGTGTTTCCTCTCTCACTGTGTCTCTCTCTGTCAAATAAATAAATAAAATCTTAAAGAAGAAATGAAAAAGGTGCCTTATTTTAGACACCTTTTCCTTTTGATGTTACTGTGAGAAAGTGTGAGAAAGGTTTCTCTCGTAAACTGTGAAAGGATTCCTTATCTTTATTAATTATTGAAGTTCCTTCATAATTCTTATGGGTTCTTATGAAAATGCTATATTGATCCTTACCTAAGTAAACTACTTATAAGTTAATTGGAAAATAATAAAAGAATCATAGTTTAAATGTTTGAGATTAGTAAGGTTCACTTCCTCCCTTGCTTTGTACCTGACTTGTTTTGGACATGAAATACCAGTACTTGTTATGTTCATTTTTCTCCCACTAAACTAATGATACTATGTTGTATAGCATAGATAGCAGATATAACCTTTAATAAATGGAAACTCGTTTGATTTCCCTAAGAGCATACTGGTTGAATTTTTTTGTTATGTAAGATAGGAAACTGTTCACTTGAATATTTAGGAAAGAGAATTCTTACTCATTAACATAACAGGACTAAGTTTGAGTGACTTGGTGGTTAGAGGTTCTTTTTGTTAGAGACTTGTTACAGTTGTGTTTCAAAAAAGCAGCTTCATTTTATAAAGATGCAAAATAGAAGGATAAAAACACAAAATGGGTATAGATATTTAGACAAATGTTAAATGAATTCAGAAATTTGCTATAGCATGACAAGAGATATCTGCATTACCTCATATTGTAACTACAAGATAATATTGTTATTTTGCATATTCTGCTATATATTGTGACAAACCACCACAGGAAAAAGTTTACAGAACTTGGAACTTGTCTATTTTACCTCACCTTTCATTTTAAAGTTGTTAAATATTCTAATTCCTAGCTTAGATAAAAGTAGAGAAGATTAAGAAATAGGTTACAGAGTAAATAAAATGTTTGCTTTTGGAGTATCCCTTAAAGAAGAGAGTTCTAAAATGTATGTGTGAATCCATCTGTTTTTGCAAATTAAGTTGATTTGACATCTCAAAATCAGAGTGATTGTTTCAATTTACAGGGCCCAAGGACTTAACCTGGCACAGTCCAAGAATCTGCTAATTAGATACTTGACTCCTGAAGGCACATTTGATTTCTCAGTGTGTGAGGTACATCACCCAGCCACCCATCCCTCCACCCCTTTCCACTCCAGCAACCCTCAGTTTGTTTCCTGACATTAAGAGTCTCTTATGGTTTGTCTCCCTCTCTGGTCCCATCTTGTTTCATTTTTCCCTTCCTTCCTCTATGATACTCTGTCTTGTTTCTCAAATTCCTCATATCAGTGAGATCATATGATGATTGTCTTTCCCTGATTGACTTATTTCACTTAGCATAATACCTTCTAGTTCCATCCATGTTGTTGCAAATGGCAAGATTTCACTTTTTGATGGCTGCATAGTATTTCATTGTATACACATACCCCATCTTTATCTATTCATCTGCTGATAGACATCTGGGCTCTTTCCATAGTTTGGCTATTGCAGACACTACTGCTATAAACATTGGGGTGCATGTGCCCCTTTGGATCACTACATTTGTATCTTTAGGGTAAATACCCAGTAGAGCAATTGCTGGGTCATAGGGTAGCTCTATTTTCAACTTTTTGAGGCCTTCTATACTGTAGAGTGGTTATAGCAGCTTGCATTCCCACCAACAATGTAAAGTCCCCTTTCCCCTCATCCTCACTAACACCTGTTATTTCCTGACTTGTTAATTTTAGCCATTCTGACTGGTGTGAGGTGGTATCTCATTGAGGTTTTGATTTTTATTTCCCTGATGCCAAGTGATGTTGAGCACTTTTTCATGTGTCTGTCGGCCATTGGATGTCGACTTTTTTGAAATGTCTGTTCATGTCTTTTGCCCCTTTCTTGATTGGATTGTTTGTTCTTTGGGTTTTTAGTTTGATAAGTTCCTTATAGATTTTGGATACTAGCCCTCTGTCTGAAAGGTCATTTGCAAATATCTTCTCTCATTCCATCAGTTATCTTTTGGTTTTGTTGACTGTGTCCTTTGCTGTGCAAAAGCTTTTTATCTTGATAAAGTCCCAATAGTTCCTTTTTGCCCTTGCTTCCCTTGCCTTTGGCGATGTTTCCAGGAAGAAGTTGCTGTGGCTGAGGTCAAAGAGGTTCCCACCTGTGTTCTCCTCAAGGATTTTGATGGATTCCTGTCTCACATTGAGGTTTTTTGTGTGTGGTGTAGGGAAACTGCCCAGTTTGATTCTTCTGCATGTGGCTGTCCAATTTTCCCAACACCATTTGTTGGAGAGACTGTCTTTTTTCCATTGGACATTCTTACCTGCTTTGGCAAAGTTTAGTTGACCATAGAGTTGAGGGTCTATTTCTGGGCTCTCCATTCTGTTCCATTGATTATGTGTCTGTTTTTGTGGCAGTACCTTACTGTCTTGATGATGACAGCTTTGTAATAGAGCTTGAAGTCTGGAATTGTGATGCCACCAGCTTTGGTTTTCTTTTTCAACATTCCTCTGGCTATTCAGGGTCTTTTCTGGTCCATACAAATTTTAGGGTTATTTGTTCCATTTCCTTGAAAAAAGTTGATGGTGTTCTAAAAGAAATTGCATTGAATGTGTAGACTACTTTAGGTAATGTAGACATTTTCACAGTATTTGTTCTTCCAATCCATGAGCATGGAATGTTTTTTCCATTTCTTTGTGTCTTCCTCAATTTCTGTAGTTTTCTGAGTACAGATTCTTTGCCTCTTCTGTTAGATTTATTCCTAAGTATCTTATGGTTTTGGGTGCAATTGTAAATGGGATTGATTATTTAATTTCTCTTTCTTCTGTCTAGTTGTTGGTGTATAGAAACACGGGTGATTTCTGTGCATTGACTTTATATCATGCCAACTTTACAGAATCCCTCTATGAGTTCTATCAGTGTTGAGGTGGAGTCTTTTGGGTTTTCCACATAAGGTATCATGTCATCTGCAAAGAGTGAGAGTTTGACTTCTTCACCAATTCAGATGCCTTTTATTTCTTTTTTGTTGTCTGACTACTAAGGCTAGGACTTCTAGTACTACACTGAATAGCAGTGGTGAGAGTGGACATCCCTGTCATGTTCCTGACCTCAGGAGAAAAACTCTCCATTCTTCCCCATTGAGAATGATATTTGCTATGGGTATTTCAGAGATGACTTTTACAATATTGAGGTATGTACCCTCTATCCCTACGCTGTGAAGAGTTTTGATCAAGAAAGGATATTTTACTTTGTCAGATGCTTTTTCAGCATCTATTGAGAATATCATATGGTTCTTGTTCTTTCTTTTATTAATGCATTGCATCACATTGATTGATTTGCAGATGTTGAACCATCCTGGCAGCCCAGGAATAAATCCTACTTGTTGTGGTGAATAATCCTTTTAATGTATTGTTGGATCCTCTTTGCTGGTATTTTGGTGAGAATTTTTGCATCCGTGTTCATCAGGGATATTGATATGTAATTCTCCTTTTTGATGGGGTCTTTGTCTGGTTTTGGGATCAGGGTAATGCTGGCCTCATAAAATGAGTTTAGAAGTTTTCTTTCCATTTCTATTTTTTGGAACAGTTTCAGGAGACTAGGTATAAATTCTTCTTTAAATGTTTAGTAGAACTTCCCTGGGAAGCCGACTGGCCATGGGCTCTTGTTTGTTGGGAGATTTTTGATGACTGCTTCAATTTCCTTACTGGTTATGGGTCTGTTCAGGTTTTCTATTTTCAACTGGTTCAGTTTTGGTAGTTTATACCTCTCTAGGAATGTAACCATTTCTTCCAGATTGTCAAATTTGCTGGTGTATAGTTGCTTATAATATGTTCTTATAATTGTTTGTATTTCTTTGGTGTTGGTTGTGATCTCTCCTCCTTCATTCATGATTTTATTAATTTAGGTTCTTTTTTGTTTTCCTTTCGGTAAGCCTGGCCAGCAGTTTATCAGTCTTATTAATTCTTTTAAAGAACTAGCTCCTAGTGTCATTGATCTATTCTGCTGTTCTTTTGGTTTCTAGTTCCTTGATTTTTGCTCTGATCTTTATTATTTCTCTTCTTCTGCTGGGTTTAGGCTTTATTTGCTGTTCTTTCTCCAGGCTCCTTTATGTGTAGGGTTAGGTTGTGTATTTGAGACCTTTCTTGTTTCTTGAGAAAGGCTTGTATTGCTATATACTATTCTCTCAGTCTTTGCTTTATCCTAAAGATTTTGAACAGTTGTGTTTTCATTTTCATTTGTTTCCATGAATTTTATAAATTCTTATTTAATTTCCTGGGTGACCCATTCATTCTTTGGTAGGATGCTCTTTAGCCTCCATGTATTTGGATTCTTTCCAACTTTCCTCTTGTGATTGAGTTCTATTTCAAAACATTGTGGTCTGAAAATATGCAGGGAATGATCCCCATCTTTTTGGTTGAGACCTGATTTGTAACCCAGGATGTGATCTATTCTGGAGACTGTTCCATGTGCACTAGAGAAGAATGTGTATTCTGTTGCTTTGGGGTGGAATATTCTGAATATATCTGTGAAGTCCTTCTAGTCTAGTATGTCATTTAAAGCCTTTATTTCCTTGTTGATCTTTTACTTAGATAATCTGTCCATTTCAGTGGTGGAGGGTGTTAAAGTCCCCTACTATTATTGTATTATTGTCAATGTGTTTCTTTGATTTTGTTATTAATTGGTTTATATAATTGGCTGCTCCCATGTTAGGGGCATTTAAATATTTAATTTAATATATATTAAATAATATTAATTATTTAATATATTAATTAATTAAATTAATAATAGATATTTAAAATTGTTAGATCTTCTTGTTGGATAGACCTTTTAAATAAGTGTCCCTCCTCATCTCTTATTATACTCTTATTATTGTCTTTGGTTTAAAATCTATTTTTTCTGGTATAAGGATTGCCTTCCCAGCTTTCTTTTGATGTCCATTAGCATGGTAAATGGTTTTCTACCACCTCACTTTAAATATGGAGGTGTCTTTGGGTCTAAAATGAGTCTCTTGCAGACAGCATTATCAGTGGGTCTTGTTTTTTATCCAGTCTGATAACCCTGTGTCTTTTGATTGGGATAACCATTTACATTTAGGTTAACCATTGAACGATATGAATTTAGTGCCATTGTACTGCCTGTAAGGTGACTGTTACTGTATACTCTCTCTGTTTCTTTCTGGTCTGTGACTTTTAGGCTCTCTCTTTGCTTAGAGGACCTCTTTTAATATTTCCTGTAAGGCTGGTTTGGTGTTTGCAATTTCTTTTTGTTTTTCCTGGAAGTTTTTTTTTTTTTTAATCTCTCCTTCTATTTTCAATAACTGCCTAGCTGTATATTCTTGGCTGTATATTTTTCTCTTTTAGTGCTCTGAATATATCATTCCAGTTCTTTCTGGCCAGTCAGGTCTCTGTAATAGGTCTGCTGCCAATCTAATGTTTCGTCCATTGTAGGTTACAGACCCCTTCTCCTGAGCTGCTTTCAGGATTTTCTCTTTGTTGAGACTTGTAAGTTTTACTATTAGATGACGGTGTTGACCTGTATTTAATGATTTTGAGGGAGATTCTCTGTGCCTCCTGGATTTTGATGCCTGTTTCCTTCCCCAAATTAGGGAAGTTCTCTGCTATATTTTCTCCAATATACCTTCACCCCCCCACCCCTTCTTCTTCTGGGATCCCAATTATTCTAGTCTCTTATGGTATTACTTATGGTACCACTTATCTCTCAGATTCTCCCCTTCTGACCTAGTAGTTGTCTATCTGTGTTTCTCTCAGCTTCTTTTTTCTGAATTATTTGGTCTTCTTTAACACCAGTTCTCTCTTCTGCCTCATTCATCCTGGCAGTTAGAGCCCCAGTTTTTTATTGCACCTCATTAATGGCCTTTTTGATTTTTGATTTGGTTAGATTTTTGTTCTTTTTTTTCTCCAGAAAGGGATTCTCTAGTATCTTCTCTGCTTTTTTCAAGCCCAGCTACTATCTTTATAATCATTCTGAACTGTAGTTCCAACATCTTACTAATGTCTCTATTGATTAGGTCCCTTGTAGTCAATACTGCCTCTTGTTCTACTTTTCGAGGGGAGTTTTTCCATTTTGTCATTTTGTCCAGAGAAGGATAGAGGAATGAGAGAACAAACAGCTAAAAAGTAACAATGACCCTAGGAAAATACACACAAAACAAATTGGAAGACACCCAAAACGGGGAAAGGAAAGGGGGGCTGAGACATGATCAGGCTGCTGAATAAAACAGAGCCACACACTAGATTTTGGGTGTATTTTGGTCTGTTAGAAGAAAATTCCTCCCAACATTTTAAAGAAGGAAAAACTTATATATATATATAAATAGGTAAATATGATGAAGGCATGGAATATGACTGTAAAGATGAAAATTAAAAAAGATTTTAAAAAAAGGAATTGATAAGAAATTGGTTGAAAAAGAAAGAAAAAATTAAAAGAAAAAAAGAGAAAGGAGAGTATGTGATCAGGCAGGAGACTAGAACAAAGCCATACCCTAGATTAAGGTATATTTTGTTCTATTACATGAAACTGTGTCCCAAAATTTTAAAGAAAGAAAAACTTATATATATTTTTAAAAAATAAGGTTAAGAACAATGAAGGGATAAAATATGAGTGTAAAAATGAAAATTAAAAAAGATTTTAAGAAAGGAATTGATAAGATGTTGGTTGAAAAAGAAAATTAAAAAAAAACAGAAAAAGAAACAGAAAATGTAAAAAATTAACTTTGAAAGACTAAAGGATCATGGGGAAAAAGACATGAATTCTATGTGCTGTATTCCGGTAGCGCTGGAGGTTTGCAGTTCTCATTGATTGGTAAACTTGTCTTGGCTGGATATTCTTGCTGATCTTATGAGGGAGGGGTCTGTTGCTGTGATTATCAAATATCTTTGTCCAGATGGAATTGCACTGCCCCTGCCAGGGGCCAGGCTAAGCAATCTGGTTGGGTTTGTTCTTTGTAGCTTTCGTTCCCTAAATGCTTTCCCTACCACTTTGGAGGACGGGAATGAAAATGGTGGCCTCCCACTCTCTGGCCCCAGAGAACTTGGGGCTTCATTCCTCAGTGAGCCCTCAGAGAAAAGCAGTCAGTCCCTCCTATCTCCTTGGTTTGTGGCTCCTCTCTGTGCTCACCTGGCCTATTACCGAGCGTTTCTATCTCTGGCACATGACCCGTTTGGAGTTTCCAAACCCAGCAGATTCCTGTGCTGTGCTCCCATGCCACTCCTCCTGGGGGAGGAAGAGGAGTCTGTCCTTGATCTGCCACTTGTGGGGTCCCTAAAGAGTGGTGGCCCAGCTATGCCCAGGATCACAGTTTATGGCAGTCCCAAGCTGAGAGCACACTCCTTGGCTCTGTCTTTGCAGTTGGCTTCCCCACTCTGAAACTTGGGAACTCTGCCAATCTATGACACCCCTGGTCTTTCTGTGACACTGAGGGTCCTGAGACCACACTGTGCCAATGAGGGTTCCATCCCCGCTTAGCCCCTGGAGCAACGTCCTTCACTGGAGCAGACTTATAAAAGTTCTGATTTTGTGCTCCACTGTTCTCTCACTTGCTGGGAGCTGGCTGACTGAGGCTCCCTCCCCCTGAAGCTCTCTTCCCAGATATCGCCTTGGATTCACTTCTTCACACATCCTACCTTCTAGAAAGTGGTCACTTTTCTGTTCATCTAATTGCTACTGTTCTTTTCTATGAACTCCTGTTGAGTTTGTAGATGTTCAGAATGGCTTGATAACTATCTAGCTGAATTCCTGGGACCTGACAAAATTTAGGTCTTCTACACCTCCGCCATCTTGCTCCTCTGCATTACAACCATTCTTACATATACACTCTTCCATTATTACCCACCTTTTCTAATTTTCTAATTTTTTATCCAAGCCCTAAAGATGCAAATATGTACAAATATGATTTTATTAAATAGTCTTAGACTAGTACATCTTCATTCTCGTTTCAGGTTTCACTGTTTTTAGGGTTTTAGGTTTCACTGTTATTCCAACTTACATTTATCTCTTAGCATCTTCCATACGTCATCTGGCTCAGTCCTTTTGTATGTAACTTTCACCAAAGGCAGTGACTCTCTTTTTAGATCATTAATTACTTTCAGAATCCTATGAATGCTATGGACTCTCTCTCTAGAAAAATACATGCACTTCTACTGGTAATATCAGTGGGCTCATGGACCCTCTTTAAGGGCATTTAAGGACCCCAAATTAAGAACCTTAAAAAGTGAATAAAATGTGTTTTTCTAAATTTGGCAATCAATTAGCCAAGTAGGTATTGAAAACATGAATTTAAGTTTTTAGGAGAAATTGGTCACCTGAAGAACTTGATTTTAAACATAAGTGATTATCTCTTGTTTTATCCTAAAATAAAACTAACAAAATAAATAAAACAGTGATCATTTTATAATGAGTTGTCATGCAGAGTCAGAAAGCAGTTGCCTCACATATCCATTGCTAATGTTTTGTGCTATAAATGAAGCAGATTTCACCCTCATTCAAGACTAACTTCTTTTAACTTTATTGAGATTAAGGTTCTAAATGTACTAGGCTCTACGTGACTTAAGTTTTCTTAAGAGATATAGTTCATTATACCTTCATGAAGTCTTTGAAATTAAAAAGGGAGCTTTGATTAAAGTAAAATTTTACTTAATTCTTACTTGTATGCTTTCAAGCTGTCAGAAGTTTCTCAGAAGGCCCTGTTTGGGGCCAGGGGATGGTATTTCAATATATCTTCAATAATACCTTTATATTAATTGTGTGTATATAAATTCTGTTATTCCTAGCTTATTTTTATAGACATGTTGAAGTTTAAATGATAGTTTACATTTTATGAGTATTATTCTGTTTTGTTTTTGGAGCATCTCACAATCCAATAAAAATCTTAATGCTCTTCTTATAGGCTTCTAGTCCTTGAGGCTCCATTTAGCAGCCAGAATCCATAAAACCAAGAAGGACTGACGCCTGTCAACATCACTTTTAATCAACTCAGGGGTTTTTATGGAGAGACTGAGGCCATAGGGCTGTCCCTCCCTGCAGGGGTTGGTATTTGTTGCCTCTTTCAGTTCTGACAGCCCAAGAAGTTTGAGAGGCTGTGAGGCTGAGTCAGACACAGTTTCCACTTTGACACTGCAGAATGGCTCAGAAATGTCCTCTATATTTAAACTATGAATTCAGTGTAGCATCTGTATGTGAAAAGTAAGGAATACAACCATTAGTCTGAGGCACTTATTTAATTATCAGTACAGCTAAATTATTCCCTGCCTCAGATCCTGGTCCCATCCTTGCTGAGGACCTGGGTGCCATTTGTCACAGTCTCATTCTTTAAGCTTTCTGAGCTTGAAGCTTTAAAAATCTCTTTACAGCCAAGGAAATACAGTATTGGTGTTTGCATTCGTATGCATATGCAATAGATGTAAAGAAAT
The DNA here is from genome assembly GCA_003697995.1 of Taxidea taxus jeffersonii. Classification (NCBI taxonomy): domain Eukaryota; kingdom Metazoa; phylum Chordata; class Mammalia; order Carnivora; family Mustelidae; genus Taxidea; species Taxidea taxus. Next base: position 62,132 of record ML105229.1, on the reverse strand, counting down.
AATGATCTCTTCTTCATTTTTGAAATCATATTTGGAACTTCTTACCATTCTCTCAGACTTTTTTCTATTAAAAAAGGTAGAATATTTTTTCTTTAAGTTATATTGAGTTCAGATTGTCATTTGTTATTGACACATTTTTGAGATGGCTAATAGCTTATCGGTTTTAATTTTTAGGGTAGATTAAATTTAAAGGTAGATTAAATTCTATTTTTAAAATTTTTTTCAGTGTTCCAAGATTCATAGTTTATGCACCACACCCAGTGCTCCATGCAATACATGCCCTCCTTAATACCTACCACCAGGCTCACAACCCCCCTCCCCTCCAAAACCCTCAGTTTGTTTCTCAGAGTCCACAGTCTCTTATGCTTCATCTCCCCTTCTGATTTACCCCAATTCACCTTTCCTTTCCTTCTCCTAATGTCATCCATGTTTTTCCTATGCTCCATAAGTAAGTGAAACTGTATGATAATTGACTTTGTCTGCTTAACTTATTTCACTGAGCATAATCTCCTCCAGGACCGTCCATGTTGATACAAATATTGGATATTCATTCCTTCTGATAGAGGCATATATTCCATTGTATATTTGGACCATATCTTCTTTATCCATTCGTCTGCTGAAGGGCATCTTGGCTCTTTCCACAGTTTGGCGTTGTGGCCACTGCTGCTATGAACATTGTAGTACATATGGCCCTTCTTTTCAATACATCTGTATCTTCGGGGTAAATACCCAGTAGTGCAATTGCAGGGTCATAAGGTAGCTCTATTTTTAATTTCTTAAGGAATGTCCACACTATTTTCCGAAGTGGCTGCACCAACTTACATTCCCACCAATAGTGTAAGAGGGTTCTCTTTTCTCCACATCCTTTCCAACACTTGTTGTTTCTTGTCTTGTTAATTTTGGCCATTCTAACTGGTGTAAGGTGGTATCTCAATGTGGTTTTGATTTGAATTTCCCTGATGGCTAATGATGATGAACATTTTTTCAAGTCTCTGTTAACCATTTGTATGTCTTCTTTGGAGAAGTGTCTGTTCATGTCTTCTGCCCATTTTTTGACATGGTTATCTGTTTTTTGGGTGTTGAGTTTGAGTTCTTTATAGATCTTGGATATCAGCCCTTTGTCTGTAGTGTCATTTGTGAGTATCTTCTCCCATTCCACGGGTTGCCTCTTTGTTTTGTTGACTGTTTCCTTTGTTGTGCAGAAGCTTTTTATCTTGATGAGGTCCCAAAAGTTCATTTTTGCTTTTGTTTCCTTTGCCTTTGGAGATATACATTAAATTTAAAGGTAAAGTGTTTGTTTGGGGATTCTCAGTTATGAAAAACCTGAAAAACACTAGGAAAACTGATTTGACCTCTTTACTGACTGATGATCTTTTAGAAAATATTTGAATTTAGAAAATAAATAATGTGTTTATTAGATTAACACTTTTTACTAAAAGAAAATATTTAGCATACATATTTTAAATTTCTAAAATATCTGGAATATTACATCAGATAAATACACAGCCTTTAGAACTGACTCTTCTAGTTTAGTGGCTTCCAGACTTTTGACCATGACCTGTAGGAAGGTAAGAAATATATTTCCATTGAGATCCTCTACACATACATGTATTTATACACACACACAGGGTAAACCAAAATTTCAAAAGCATGATGCGATAGCTGTTATTTTCCATTCTCTTCTGTTTATTTTTCTGTTGATTTTGTTTTTATTTTTTATATAATTTTTTTTTAGATTTTTATTTATTTATTTGACAGAGATTACAAGTAGGCAGAGAGGCAGGCAGAGAGAGAGGGTGAGGAAGCAGGCTCCCCATGGAGCAGAGAGCCCGATGCAGGGCTCGATCCCAGGACCCTGAGATCATGACCTGAGCCGAAGGCAGAGGCTTAACCCACTGAGCCACCCAGGCGCCCCTGATTTTGTTTTTAAATGCCGGTCTTCACCCACTAAATTAACTTCTCTCTTGGAAAATGGGTCACGACTCACTTTGGCAAGCATTGCTTCAGAGTAGGACTTGTCCAGCTAATGCTGCTTTACGCTTCTGCTAGGAGACTGCCACACTGACGCAATGCAGATGGTAATGAGGATGCTTACTTGCCCCTGGGTTGATGACAGTCCTCTGACTGGCTCTGGAGGGAGAAGAAAATGAGAAGATGCCATAATTGCTGGGAAGAGGGAGGAGGAAAGCATAGAAAAAGATAAATGAGAAATGAATTAAGATGTTTTATGGAGCCAAGTAAAGCTATTTTCTGTTTTAAAAAAACGTTCTAATTCTCAAGAACAGAAGGGAGCCTTCCACGCCTACTCGGGCTTCCAAGTGATTTCATGTGTTTTGAGGATAGAGAAAGAAATAAAGGTAACATCTCCCCTAGGGAAAAGATTAGAAAGAAATGGAGATGGGTGAAAATTTGAGAGAAAGCAGTGGAATCAAATCTAGATTTGTACAGCCTATTCACTGGATAATGCTAAATGTTCCATAATACTGTAAATGAAGAGGCAAATTTTCAGTGTCTCATATGTCATAATAAGATATGGTTTTCCTTTTGTTGAAAACAGATTCAAAGAGTGAAAGGAGGTTTGAAAAAAATACAAACTCTCATGGAAGCTAAAATTCTTTGTACTTCTATGCAATAAATAGCCTTCAAGTTGGCTGACAACTTTTTGTCCTGCATGCTCATCGCCAGAGTGCTGCAGGGTTCCTGGGGGCCTTTCACATTGTAACTTTCTGGAGAGCCATGCAGTGTTTACTAACAAGTCACATAGCGATTGCAGACTAGGGTTCCAGAAAGTTCCCAAAGCATTCCATAGTAGTGGTTCTCATGCCATTTTTACCAAGGTAGTTTTGGCGATGTTATTGCCAAAATTTAGTGACGCTTAAGGTCTCTCTGTAGTCACACATGTTTCAAGCTTAGTGTTCTTATCTTTCTCTCCTTAGAAAACCTGTCTACAAGACTATAAGCCTTGTGGAGTTGGGTGGTATCTTGTGTGCTTTCATATCCTCAGCATTTGGCCCAGTGCCTGAGACATAAAAGCAGTGAATAGGTGTCTGTTACCATTTGTTCTTGTTGTTGTTTATTGAGGTATAACTGACATGAAGTTATATTCGTTTTAATTGTACAACAGTGATTCAGTATTTGTATACATTGTGAAATAATCATCACCAGTGTCTGATTAACCTCCATCACTATACATAGTTACAAATCTCTTTTTTTCTTATTTTTAAGATCTATTCTTTTAGCACCTTTCAAATGTGCAGTGCAGTATTATTAACTATAGTCACCATGATGTGCCATTACATCCCCGTAACTTAGTTGTTTTATAACTGGAAGTTTGTACCTTTGGCCTCCTTCACCCATTTCACCCAGCCCCACCCCACCTCTGGCAACCACCAGTCTCTTCTCTCTAAGAGCTTGGTTTTGTTTTTTCTCTTTTTTGTTTGTTTATTTGTTTTTAGCCATTAAGTATTTGCTATGAAGTTCATCGAAGTATTTAAAACTCTGGCTGTAATTACATACATATTTACTGCCTTAAAACTTTATTTTCTAATATATATTACATCTTGAGTTGGGATATCTTTGAGGCAATATAAATTAATTTTATTTTCTAATTTAAGGTTGTGGTTGTAAGTTATTAACATCAGTAGCTTTATTTGAAATGTAGATTTTATGAATACATTACTCTGAGAGCATTTTAAATATAGTTCTCAAATTATTTTCCAATTAAGAAATTTAGCATTTTTCTTAGCTGGAAATTCCAGTGACTTTCAGTCTCTCTTGAGCCAGACACTTTATAGAAGAATGTTGAAAATTATTTTAGCATCTTCTAGTTTTTGTTAAAAACCAGACTTATCAAAGCTTAGTTCTTATTAAACATGGCTTGGAGAAAAAAAACAACAACAATTCTTTCTTGTAATTTTGAAGTGTTCCCAAAGAAGTAAACATGCCTGTTTAGGTATTTATAATGCAGTGGACCTCCGATTTTGGCGAAAGGAAATAACATAGAACTTATTATCCCCTTGTGTTTTTTCCTACCAATATTTTCTTCCAAAAAGAAGTAGTTCTCTGGCTAGAATTTCAAAAGCACTGATAACCATTTCAATACAGAAGATTATATCTGAAGTTACTATTGCTAAATTCATATTTCAGACAAATAATTCCAGTTTCTGATTTAGATTTTTGTGAGACATCTAGAAATTATATATTTTACTTTATTCCCACAAAAGGAGAAAAATAATTTCTCCAGTAGTCAATTATGAAGGAATATTCACATGTCTTCTTCCCTAATAAAGTTTGAAATAAACAACCTCCCCTCCTCAATTGCAGAGAATACAGTAAAGACCCATTTCAGGTGTCCATGACCATGAATCAGGCTGTTTGGAAAGCTCCAGGTTGATGTTGTCTTTGTTCGCTCTTCAAGAACTGTAACAACCTTTAAGACCAGATAATACAAGTCAATAAATGTTGCCAAAATTTTAATCAGCAGTATTAAAGTTGCTACCTTGAGTATCTTCAGAAGTTTGTGACTACTGCATTAAGTGACATCCTGTCATAAATAAATACGATGGGGCATGGATGAGGAGGAATCTTCTAATCTTCTAAAATAGGAATACAAAATATAGTCAAGTAAATCTAATAATCTCTTAAAATAGTTTTTTCTAAATAGTGAGCTAAGTATTCATTTTGTTCATATCCCAGAATTTTATTATCTAGAATTATTTGCCTGTAAGTAAAAATGACAAGTTTATAGTTTAAGAAATTCACAAATTATGCTAAATGTAATGAAAGATAAGGTTTGGAGAAACTATTAAAAATGTAAGTTTAACATTACAAATACAGGTCAGCATTGAGGTACCATTTGAATATTTATAGTTTTACTAAAATATTTTAAGTATTAGTATTTAAATTCTTTCTGTGGTGTCACCAGATCAGAGCATTTCTGATACCCAAGAAATAGTTTCACAGGTGATCATTCATCTGTTAAAATAATGATGTTGCTTCTGAGATTAAAATACTTTTCATTAACTTTTCTTCTAAGACTTAAATCTTAGTCAAAATATCAGTGAACATACATTATATATACATTCTTTTAAAAAAATCTATTCAGAATCTGTGGGGGCAGATATATAAAATTACATTTTGGGTTATTTAACTATATAATTTTTTCTCAATAGATGTTAATATTTTAGAATCAGATTCGACTTTCTAAGTCTTAGTTAATAAAAAAAGTTATCTAGTAGAAAATTCATTTAATGTAAAACTTTTTTTTGTTAAAGTGGGCTTAGACTTTTAAAAACAAATAATGTAAAAGAATATTTAAATGTAACATATCCCTAATGTGTAATAATTTTTCTCATTTTATCACCACATGTTAGCACCATATGTATCTCTTTGGATATTTCATCTTTTTTCTTCTTTTTCTTCTTTGTCAGTATTTGAAAACTTTGTCATGAAAAAAAAAGTAGGATAGTATTGAGCCATGTGTGCCAGGCACTGTTCTAAATCATTCTCAAGCAAAAGTATAGGTACTTTCAGCATTTCCAGATTATAGATTAGGATTTCCATTAGGGTTATAGATTAGATTTCCATTTTATAGATTAGGAAGACCTAGAAGGCTCAGTGACAAACCCAAGATTATACTGCCAACAGGTAGTACAGTTATGTTTTGCAACCTTCTTTGGAATGTTATTTTAGTGTCTAGTATTTAGTGTATACTCTTTAGTTACTACTTATGTTGCATTATTATTGTATACGAAACTACAGTCCTTGAAGTCCTTCTGAGTTTTACTTGTACAGTAGGCCAAATTCTCTCTGTAATTGATACAATACTAGTTAAGACACTGGCTGGACTCAGTGACTTGCCCAAAAGAAATTATGGTTTCACCACAAGGATCAAAACAGAGAGTCATTATGGTTTATTTACATAAAAAGTGAAAGGAGTATAAAGAACTCAAAGTTATAATTTCACCTCTGCTACTGAGTCAGTGTTGAGTGTTTATGTTCATTAGTTGTTAATAGCAAGTGCTGCGAGTTCTTGTATTGGGAACATTTGTGAATCTGAGATATTAAAAGGCTTCTAATTATAATATCTTCTGATTTCGTTATGAAGTATTTTTCTTTCTGTTTCCAAAGCATCTAGTTTGAAGTTTATTTTGTCATATATTTCTCCTCAGCCATCATCTTTAGAAGGGCCTATCCTACTTATTATTTTTCTTTGGTATGAAATGTTTTTTATTTTACCTTTATTACTTCTTAATATTCAAGAGATTTGGGTAAAAGTATTGTATGGTTATTAATTTGAAACAGTCTCTGGAAATCTAATTTATTTCTTTAAGAAAGAACCAGCTAGTAGAAAATCAAGTATATAAACAAATCAACTGAGATTTTGAGTGCTCTGAATAGCTTAGAAAGAAAAAGTTAATATCTCATTTGCAAGATTTTTTTTTTCAACCAGGTGTGGCAATTTTGCTAGATATAGTGATAAACGTTCCTCATTGTCTGGCTCAAAGTTGAGTTTGCTTTGTGAGAATAGCTAGAATTAAAACATTTAAATGTTTTTCAAGATCAGTGTATCTTGGAGGCATTTTGATGACTCAGGGCTGATTTTAGCTGCAAAAAGAATTATAGCAGAATTGCAAGGAGAAGGAACAGATGTTTTTTAAGTTTCAGGATGAGTAGGTTGGTTGCATAGCACAGGGTAATTGGATGATGTAAAAGACAGTGACTGTGAGAATAAGCAAGGAGATACTCTCAGGGTGGTTTTGGTTTAGCAAAAGGATGAATGAAATAAGGGAACATTTGTATGGTACAGGTCATTAGATGTCATGAAGTGGAATTTCTGGAGTGAAATGGAGCCACTCAAGGAAAAGGTAGAAATATATATCAGTGAGGGTAAGTTACTACTGGTGGTGAACTATTCCATTCTATTGTATCCTGTTAAAAGATACAGACCCCAGACTCTTACATATAACAAGTAAAATCTTGAGTCTGATGTTGATTTTCAAATGCTTTTACTGGCCTGAATAATTTATTAAATCAATGAAATCAAAGAAATTATGATTTGGGAGAAAAAAAATAAGGAAAAGTCTTTTCTTTGGAATTCCACTCCTTCTTAGTAGAGTCTGACTTGGTGGTAGTCCTTAGCAGATCTACCTTCCTCGAGGCTGCAGTTTGTTCTTTTAGCCCGAACAGTTAACAGCTATCTCTCCTGAGTGACTTACGGTTGTCTTCCTCACTTTGCTCCTTAAAACCTTACACTCCTTGGGGCACCTGGGTGGCTCATTCAGTTCAGTGTCTACTCCTGATTCTGGTTTAGGTCATGATCTCATGGGTCTCATGATCCTAGGGTCATGAGATCAAGCCCCATGGCACCCTCTGGGCATGGAGCCTGCTTAAGATTACCTCTCTCCCTCTGCCCACCCCATTTAAAAAACAACAACAACCTTACACTCCTTGATTGTCTCTATTTTAGGCATTTTGACACTCCCTAAATTTGGTCTCCTTTTTATGGCCTTCAGAACCTTTAGTATGTTTACCTTGCATTCGTTTTCTTTTTCATTTTTACCACCAACATGGCTTCCTGCTGCCATTGTAACAAATGTAAGTTCCTCTCATCAGCCTTTCCCATCCCATTGTACCTTTATTTTCCCTAACTTCCACTCCTCTAATGTTTGCAATTCCCTGTTCCCTTGACTATACAGACTATTCTCTTGTCCATTATATATCTCAAAACTTATCTGCTAGTCAATAAGGAACATTAGTTAAGCATACACACACACACACATACACACACACGATATTTGGGTGGAGACCTGGGGATACAAAGATTAATAAGACACTTTATCTGCCTGTAACTTATTTATAGTCTGGCCAGTGAAATGGAAGAAATCACTTTGAAAAAAGATAATGAAGAACTCAAGTGTAGGATATGATATGTCAAATGCTTGAAATTAGCTATAAATATCAAAAGTGGAAGAACTGTGGACTGAGGCAGTTGAGTTAGGATTTACAAAAGAAGTGGAGATTGTGATGTCCTACCCATTAGGTGAATAGCAGGATGTGTGTGTCAGAGTGTTTGTCTTTGTCTTTTTTCTCTTTAGTCTCTGTAGGGATAGAAGGATGACATGTGATTCAGGAAAGTAGAAAATGCAAAGTTGTGGAACCATAAAGACTTGCCTTGTATATAAGAGCAAAGGCTCATGTAAGAAACTAACAGGAAATCTGGTTGAAGAGGTAAATTGTATTAGAGAATTTTTAAAAAATCCAACCATACTAACAGCAAGACTGTACAGACCATTTTAAGAATTTTTAAGTTGGAACAAGACAGGAGGACCCTAATACCTTTTTAGAGAAACATTAAAATTTTGAGGACCAGGTTCAGCATAAAGAACTGACATTTTCCTGACAATTCATGTCAGTATTCCAGATGACTTCTTTAGCCCCAGCTCAAGAAACTAATAATAAAAGTCACTGACATGGGCAGTGATGAGAGGGTCCTGGATTCCTAAAGTCATAACTATCAGGTAGTAAAATATTTTTATATCCTCTTCCTATTATTTGAAGTGTTCATTTCTAAGAGAAACAGAAATGGAGCCAATATAAAAATAGTTCAGATTAATGTTTCTCTTAGTTGTTTCTGACATTGTGTTGCTGCTCAGGTTGAACAATTATTTATGACAAGAGGTGGATACACTGGAGGACTTTTCTTAATATGGCTAGTTCTGTCTTTGAATCTGACAGTTCAAGTCATGGAAGCCTGCCTTACTATGGTTGTTTCAGTTATTTTCATCTCTTTTTTGTGTCTTGAGAAATTAAGACTAAATCTAAGTCTCTTAGACATATTTTTCAGAGGGAATTGTATTCTGGAAAAAGACAACAAAGTGATTGGTTCAAGTTTGTTCACTGCAGATTTTTATTGTGAAAAAGAAATTAGTTCATTATAACCTTTCTATCATGGAAGGTGATAATTACCCTTTATTATTGCATTCACAGCTTCTTCAAGGAGTTATCTTCAAAATTGTAACTTTTAAAATATAGCATCAAGAACCTATGATTGAGTTAAAAATAAATAATAATTTTTGAGAGACTTTATATTTTTTTGAGAGAGAGAGAGAATTCGAGTGAGAGAGCACAAGCAGGAGGAGCAGTGGAGGGAGAGGGAGGAACAGACGCCCTGCTGAACAGGGAGCCTAATGTGGGGCCAGATCTCAGGACGCTGAGATCATGACCTGAGCGAAGGGCAGCCGCTTAACTGACTGAGCTACCCAGGCACCCATAAATAATAATCATTTGTGAATAACACATAATTCCAAATACCTACTTCCCATAGTGTACTATTTTCATTAAACTTTTTTTTCATTGTTTCTACATGGTAATCTGGAAGCAGAAACCTATACTGGTGATATATACTGCCTAGTATATATCAATTTGGATGTTTCTGGTTTGATATATATTCTTTTTTAGAAATGGTAACTTTTGAACTTATTTTCAAAGTTAAATGTTTATGTTACTATCAATGATAATTAAAAAACTTAGCTCTGTCATTAATGGAATTGTAACATGATTTTAATTGTTCTGGGTATGAATAGAAATGGAGTATTTTTATAAATAGCAAAAAGAAATAATCTTTACTGAGCACATATTATATGCCCAGGATATATTATACCTTCTAATATTTATAGCAATCTTAGTAAAGGAGGTATTTGTATTTACAGATGAGAAAATTGAGACACAGAGAGGTTAAATAACTTACCCTTGATCATGCAACCAGTAAATAATATAATTGACATTGGAAACCAGGTTTTTCTGACTCCCTAAGCCCACTTTCTATATCCTAACAACACTGTTTTTGTGTAAATATTGCTGGCTTAAATTTTTCATTCAAGAAAATTGATCAGGTATTTCAAGGGAATTGGCCCATACAATAATGCATTGAAAAGAATGAGCTCTATCAAGTGCAAGAGGTGGCTCAGTCAGTTAAGCATCTGCCTTCTGATCAGGCCATGATCCTGGGGTCCTGCATCGGACTCCCTGCTCAGCGGAGAGTCTGCTGCTCCCACTTCCTCTGTCCCTCCCCCCTGCTCATGTGCATGCTCTCTCTCTCTCCCTTTCTCTCTCTCCAATAAATAAATAAAACATTTAAAAATTTAAAAAAAGGAAGTGCAAGACAGTAAAGTCTTCACTTACCCAATGTCGTCATCATTTAATGAAATATTTCCTATATAGTTTTTTTAAAGCAAGCATTTAAGTTAATTTCTTCTTTTGATATATTTGAAGTGTCCCTACCTTCTTAACGTGCTTTGCAATTTATATAACTTTTATTTCGAGTGTCATCTTAAGCTGTTAGCTTGTACTTTAATAAAGCGATGGCCTCAGGAATTGTTAACGTCTCTTAAGCCAGCTACTGCCTCGGAAAGTGGTCCAAGATTACTTTGCTTTTGTAGTTGGTGATTTGCTGTCAGCTGTCATTTCTCAGTCAGATTCTGACAGTTCCTTTCTTACTGCTTCTATTTTTCTTCCTTGCCAATAACGTAAGTGCCAAGATTTATAGGGAAAATAAGGTAACTAAACTTGTTAAAGCAGTGATGTTAATTTGCAACTAATTATATATATCAGTAAGCTTTAACCATCGGGGCCTAAAGGTGTCTCTACATCCTCCTGGAAGAGTACAGTACTTTAACTCATGGACATTGTGTTCCTTTTTTTTTTTTAATGAGGGAGAGTACGAATTCTTCTGTGTTTTTCTTAAGGCAGAATACACTAATGGTAGTGTTTTGTATATTTAAAGGGCCTACAGACTTACCCTTTATCTCTTTTAATTTCATACATTGCTCTTGTGATCCTAAATATTTGAATATGATTCTACTTACTTATTTGAATACAGCCAAGAAGGCAAAAAGCATCAACTGTTATGCTCTGAATCTTCCATTTGCAGTGGCTTTTTTTCTTCAGTGAGCCTGCTGCCTTTACTCAAAGCCTCCTTTTTGTCACTGTGGCAGGAGCTGATGTCTCTGTTACTGGTACTCACGACCATACCAAGTGATGAAAAACCAGTTTGAAGCTTAAAATACTTGCCCAGCGTAACTTGCACACGTGTGTCTTCCAGTTTTTCCAGCAAAGTGACTGAACCCCCTCCGCTTTCAGTTGCCTTGTCAGACGGTGCCTCACAGCTTTCCCTTTTGTCATAGCAGCAGCCGTGCTGTGTGCTTTATAATCTCTACTCCGCTTTTAAGTCACACGCAGATTTAGATACTTTGCTTGTCTCTACAGCATGGAGCTTGCCTCTGAGTCTGAGTGCTTATGGTTTATCATCAAGGTAGCAGTAGAGTTCAACTTCACGTGATCATCTTATTTTTTTTTAAGATTTTATTTATTTATTTGACAGAGAGAGAAACAGTGAGAGCAGGAACACAAGCAGGGGGAGTGGGAGAGAGAGCAGCAGTCTTCCCGTTGAGCATGGAGCCCGATGTAGGGCTCAATCCCAGGACCCTGGATCATGACTTGAGCTGAAGGCTGAGCTGCCCTGGCACCCCCGGCATGGTCATCTTAAAGAAAACACATCAGAACTTCAACAAAAGCTGGGAGCTACCCAACTAGAAATACACTAATGTCAGATTCTAAGCACTCTCATAGAAGCAATATATTATTAGGAGGAACCTATTTTTTTTTTTTAAGATTTTATTTATTTATTTGACAGAGATCACAAGTAGGCAGAGAGGCAGGCAGTGGGTAGGGAGCATGCTCCCCGCTGAGCAGAGAGCCTGATGCGGGGCTCGATCCCAGGACCCCGGGATCATGACCTGAGCCGAAGGCAGAGGCTTTAACCCACTGAGTCACCCAGGCACCCCTAGGAGGGACCTCTTAAATAATGGTTTTATCTATTTTATAGTTTATAATGATCCTTTCTGAATTTTTATTTTGGAGGCTTACAACTTAAACATAGGATGTTGAGTTGCCTTGCATACATAAATAATATGTATTCAGAATTAGTTCAGCCAGAATGCCACAATTAGAACCATTTTTCCAGCAGCATTTACTCACTTGGTGCCTCTGTGTCACATTTTGGTAATTCTCATATTTCCAACTTTCCATTACTATTACATTTGTTATGGTGATCTGTGATCAGTAATCTTTGATGTTACTATTACAGTTGTTTGGGGGACGCCACAAACTATACCCATGTTGAGATGGCAAAGTTAATTGATAGACATTATGTGTCTTGGGACTGCTCCACCAACTGGCTGTTCTCTCTCCTTGGACCTCACTATTCCCTGAGACACAATACTGACATTAGGACTGGTAATAATCCAACACTGGCCTCCCAAGTATTCAAGTGAAGAAAGAGTCATGCTCTCACTTTAATTCAAAAGGCAGAAATGATGAAGGTTAGTGAGGAGGGTATGTCAGCAGCCAGTATAGGCTAGAAGGTAGGCCTCTTGTACCAAACAGCCAAGTTGTGATTGCAAAGAAAAAATTCTTGAAAGAAATTAGAAGTGCTACTCCAGGGAACACATAAATGGTAGGAAAGTGAAACAGACTTATTGCCAATACAGAGAAAGTTTTAGTGGTCTGGATAGATGGTCACACCAGCCACAACATTCTCTGAAGCCAAAGCCAAATCCAGAGGAAGGCCCTAACTCTGTCTTCATTTCTTCTCAGTGAAGGTGAAAGAGGTGAGGAAGCTGCAGAAGTAAATTTTGAAATTAGCAGAGGTTGACTCATGAGGTATAAAGAAAGAAACTGTCTTCATAACATCAAAGCACAAGGTGAAGCAGCAAGTGCTGATGGAGAGGTTGCAGCAAGTTATCTGGGAAATCTGGCTAAGATAATTAATGAAGGTGGCTACACTAAAGAGATTTCTTAATGTAAGTGAAACTGGCTTCTATTGGAAGATGCCATCTAGGACTTTTTTAGGAAGAGAGAAGAAATCAATGCCTGGCTTCAAAGCTTCAAAGGACAGGCTGACTCTTTTGTTAGGGGCTAATACAGCCTGTACCCTTAAGTTAAGTCAGTGCTCATTTACCATTCTGAAAAGCCTAGGGCACTTAAGAGTTATGCTAAATCTACTCTTCCTGTGCTTTATAAATGGAACAAAGCTTGGATGACAGCACATATGTTTCCAGCATGGTTTACTGAATATTTTAAACCCACTGTTGAGACCCACTGCTCAGAAAAAAGATTCCTTTCCAAACATTACTGCTCATTCATGAGCAGATATTTCTCCAAAGAAGACATACAGATGGCCAACAGACATGAAAAGATATCTGCTCGACATCACTCATCATCAGGGAAATGCAAATCAAAACTATAATGAGGTATTACGTCATACCTGTCAGAGTGGCTAAAATCAAAACCGCAAGAAACAACAGATGCTGGTGAGGATGTGGAGAAAAAGGTACCCTTGTGCACTGTTGGTGGCAATGTAAACTGGTGCAGCCATTCTGGAAAACAGTATGGAGTTTCCTCAGAAAGTTAAAAATAGAACTACCCTATGATCCAATAATCTCACTACTGGATATTTATTGAAAAATACCCAAACTCTAATTCACAGGGATACATGCACCCCTATGTTTAGTGTAGCATCATTTACAATAGCCAAACTATGGAAGCAGCCTGAGTATCCATTGATGAATGGATAAAGAAGAGGTGGTGTGTACACACACACACACACACACACACACACACACACACACTGGAATATTATGCAGCCACAAAAAAGAGTGAAATCTTGCCAATTGCAACAATGTGGATAGAGATAGAGAATATAATGCAAAGTAAAATAAGTCAGTTAGATAAAGACAAATACAATATGATCTTACTTATGCATGGAATTTAAGAAACAAGTGAGCAAAGCAAAAAGAGAGCCAAACCAAGAAACAGATTTTTAACTATAGTTAAAAATAGTGAGCAAACTGATGGTTCCCAGAGAGGAGGTACATGGGTAGCGGGAGTAGCAGGGATAGGGCATGAAATAGGCAATCACTTATCATGATGAAAAAAAGAACAATAATAAAATAATTTTTAAAACCCCACACATATTACTGCTCATTGCCAATGTATCTGGTCACCTAAGAGCCTTGTTAGAGATATGTAATGTTGTTTTCATGCCTGTTAGCACAACATCCATTTTGTAGCCCATGGATTAAGGAATAATTTCAACTTTTGAGTCTTCTTACTTAAGAAATACATTTTGTGGGGCACCTGGGTGACTCAGTTAAGTATCTGACTGTTGATATCAATCAGGTCAAGTCTCAGTCTCATGGTTAAGTTCAAGCCCCATGTTGGGCTCCATGCTGGGCTCCATGCTGGGCGTGGGCATACTTTTAAAAAAAGGAAGGAAGAAATGTAATGGTGATATGACTGATGGATCTGGACAAAGTACAGGATTCACCATTCTGAATGCTATTAAGGACATTTGTGATTCATGGGAAGAGATCAAAATATCAATATTAACAGGAGTTTGGAAGAAGTTGATTCCAAGCCTCATGGATGACTTGGAGAATTTTAAAACTTCAGTGGAGAAAGTAACTGCTGATATGGTAGAAGGAGCAGAAGTAGAATTGTAAGTGGAACCTGAAGATGTGTTTGAATTACTACAGTCTCATGATCAAACTTGAAGGGCTGAGGAGCTGCTTCTCATGGATGAGGAAAGAAAGCAGTTTCTTGAGATGGAATCCACTTGAGATGGAAGATGCTGTGAAGACTGTTGGAGAGACAACAAAGGATTCAGAATATCACACAAACTTAGTTGATAAAGCAGCAGCAAGGTTTGAGGGAATTGACTCCAATTTTGAAAGAAGTTCTACTGTGGGTAAAGTGCTATCAAACAGCACCCCCTACTATAGAAATATTGGTGAAAGGAAGTCAAACAGTGCAGCAAACTTCATTGTCCTATTATTTTAAGAAATGGTCATAGTTATTATTCTTAAAGAATTTTCACCCCAAACTTCAGCAGCTACCTCCTGTTCAGTCAGCAGCCATCAACATTGAGGCAAAGACCCTCCACCAGCAAAAAGATTACAACTCACTGAAAGCTCAGATGATGGTTAACATTTTTTTTAAGCAATAAAGTGCTTTTAAATTAAGATACATATATTTTAATGCATAATGTATTGCATATTTAATAGACTACAGTATGGTGTAAAAAATATCCTTTATATACAGAAAATCATTTAACTTGCTTTATTGTGGCAATCTGGAACTGAACCTTCAATATCTCTGAGGTACGCCTGTATTTTCATGTATTTTCTATGTCTTAAGATTTTACCTTTGTATGTCTTTACTTGCCACTGACGTGAGAAAGTATGTATCTCACACACTGTGGTATATGAATAGTAGGTGCTCTATATATGAATGAGTAGTCTTGGAAACCTATTGAACTTTTTAGGAGTGCTTGTACAAAAGTATCATAACTGCTGGAGACCTCTAGTATAATAGTATTGCGTGCTTTAGTGAGACTCTGTGTAGATTAAGAAATAGATGTTGCCGCCTCTAAAATAGAAAGTGTTCTTCATAATCTTCAGGGATACACCATATGTTGATTCCATATTTGCAGTAGTCAAGTGGCATCTTTGACATCATGTTTGAAATGTATTACCATATTCAAAAATTCGAGTAAGAGTCAAAATTGGTAATCGTTTTAAGTGTTTTTTGTTTGACAGCGAAAGTAGCATAAGTCACTTTGCTGGTACAAAATAAGAAACTCAGCAGACGGTTCTATATTGCAACAAATTGAAGTTTTCAAATGTTGCTTATATTTCTCTTTTGAGAGAAAACAGTTATTGTGTAGTAAATAGCTTATTGTAGCTTTTGAGAAAAGGGTGTATTAAAAACAGCTGTAGAGATGGGAAAAGTGCCTTTCCATAAATGGTGGAGAGCAGTGTGACTATCTCACATTATATGCAACTAATAATGCCTATATGTCTCATCTACTTTTAAAAGAAAAGAAAATTAGCGAGCATTTTATTTGCAGGAATCTTGTTTTTGTGTCAGTGAAGTACATTCACAATTAAGATGTAAACTTTTTTTATGTCTAAACTTAAAACTTATTCTCTCTAATAAACAGCTATTTCCTTCACAATTAGATGGAATATTGAATTTATCATAGCAAACAAATTATCTGGTAGGTTATATCATCCAAAGAAAACTAGATTAATGAATTTTTTAGTCAAGGATAGTCTTCAGAAATTCCCTGGTAATAGGTCTTTGTAGTGGCTTTTAATCTCTTAAAACATAGGGCTTGCATGGGATGAGGCATGAATTAATTTTCCAGCTTTTGACAAAATTGAATCCTGAAGCCATCCACATGCATGTGACAGTCACTTCTAGAGAGTAATTAGCTTGCTATAAATATAAGAGATTTCCTGTGTGAAAATTGCATGCTATTTAACCAATATGGAAATTTGGCACATTAGAGAAAAAATATACCTTATCCAAAAGAATATTGAACACTTCGCTTTTTAGTTTGTTTTGGCTCTTGTGCTTTTTTGTGTAGATTTAATTGTGAGAAATGTGGCAGGCTGGTGTGTAAGACATGTTTATGTCCTTTTTGGGGTGTGGGATTAACTTTCATAATTAGTTTTTAGAAATCCTTATGGAAATTTTTTCATGAATCTATTAAAATGCACAAGGATGATTTGCCATTCAATAGAAAATCAAATTAATCCCAGAACCCTAGGATAGACTTTAGAACCCAACAAACCTGGTGAGATTCTTATCCAATTAATGTACTTCGGTGGATGTACCTTGGTATTTCATCTATAAAATGGGAATAACAATATCTACTTCTTAGAATTATTCTGTGCATCGTACAGAATAGTGTGGAAAAAGCACCTAGCACAGTACTGGTTTATAAAAGTCATTTTAAAAAGTGGTGTTTCCTTCTACCCCCATCACCCCTCCTCCAAGGCATTTAATAAGCCATTACAAATAGAGAACTTACTCTTTTATTACCTCAGGATTCAGATCATTAGGATCTTCAGATATGCTTTCTTTTTACAGTTTTTTTTTTCACATGAGAAGTTATGACATGAGAAATTGAGTGAGTAAATAACACCACAGGTCTGTGTTTTGCATATTTGTTATAAGAAGACTTGGGCTGCCCAAAACTTGATACTTGTCTGCTGAGAAAACAGGACACATGGGGTACTGTGCTCAGGAGCTCATGTCCATGATACAGAATTCCGGCTTAAAGAGATATTTTGAGCTCAAGGTATGTGGTCTCAAAGCCAGGTTTTACTTTGGCTTTAATTCATAAATAATCTCTTGGAATAGCCAACTTTTTTCCAATCAAGGTTGGCAAAAAACAGAATGCAAATAAACCAAATAGTCCATTATTTGCCTTCATTTACTACCATTAATAGTTTTATGCTAAACTATATAAGAGTGAACCATATGGGGTTGCATTTCTTCAATTTATTTAGTTTTATTTTCTTGTGTTCACAATGAAGTTGAAGGAAATGAAATGGAAGAAAATTTCTTCTGTTTATGTAATACATTATCATGTTTTCCTACATAAATTGAGTGCGGAATAACCCCAGGAAATAACAGGAGAGCAGACTAACAGAGTTGTGTCCCCTGATGTCTACCAAATGGTTTACATAAGTTAACTCATTCAGTCCCAACAGCAGCCATCTGGCAGATTGCAAGCATCGTGCTCCAGGTTACATGGCTTAAAAATTGAATCGCTTAGAGCCTAAGGATTGTGTAGCATGAAGTACAATGCACATGGATCAAAAGCACCTGAGTCAGGATTTTAATCTAGTTCTGCCTACTCCAGAGTTCTTACTGTTCTTTTGTAGTACTCTTTCCTAAATTGTCTCAATAATCTGGCAAGGTTAGGAAGATGCCATATCAAATTGTCCTTAAATCGCATGTTATTTAGTTATCTGTGAAGAAGTGAAAAGGAAGCAGTGTGATATGTCGGAAGGAGCTCAGAATTGGGCGTGAGTCTTGAGATTCTCGTCTTTGTCTTAAAACAGTTGTTTTAAATCAGAAATACAGTTTTTCATTAAATCATGTCCAGGATCTTTTCTAGTTTTTTTTTTTAACCCAAACTAAAATACATTTATGATTATTTAAAATAACTTTAAGGGTTTAAAAAAGAAAGTGAAAATATTCAAAGTCAAGATAAATGCTTTGAAAACTTTATTGAGACAATACGGATAAGAGCTTTGGAGTCAGGGGAAAGTAAGCTTGCAACCTTCCATGACTGAATGACCTCATAGTAACCTATGTCTGCTCCTCCTTATAAATTTGATCTAGCTTACCAAAGGGTGAGCTGTCAGTAAGCAATGGTAAATTGGAATTACTCTTATAAAGCAGAATTTAAAATGTTAGGTCTATAGAAGGCGACCGTTCTGGCATTCTTAAAAGAACTAGATCTACTCCAAGGTGCTTGGCAGTGTCTGTATCAGAGACAGCAGTCAAATGAGGCCTTCCTCCTCATCCTGCCGGACAGGGGCTAGAGATAGCTCCGACCCTAGAAGCTTTGTGGTTGGTTTCTTTGTGATACAAACGTACATCCACCTATTTCCCCCCAGGTGGTGGTAGGGGAAATTCTTTTGATTCACAGGAATTTGATTGCACAGTGATACCAGTGATACTATTTGTTATATAAATTACCTGTATCTCTAAAAAAAGGAGAATGTGTTCCTGTTCTTGGACCAAAGAGTGGGGGTTGAATCTGATACATTTCCAGATAGGGTGAATACTAGAAACTCCAAATCCTATATCTGCAGACCTTCAGGCTATAAATAAAAATAAGCACACACATCCAAATGATGAAATTGAAGACTGCAGGACTGATCACCAATGATGTAGGATTCTATTTCTGTATATGCCATTTTCTGACTAAACAGGCAGTTATGTATATGTACATCGAGGACTGGGATTTGTGTATCACTCTAGGACTTAGGAAGGTTCAAAAATGAAAGCGAAGGTTTCTGTTCTTATCCTGTCTTCATTTGGAAGGTTTAATTTATTCTTGTCTAAATTTTAGAAAAAAATTTTTTTTTAATATCCAGCACCAGCTGCATGCTTTCTAAAAGCTCTGGAGTTGATATGTAAGATCTGAAAAAAAATTTATATATATATCACATGCATACGCATGTACTTGCAAAACATGTGCACATGCACACACACACAGCCAACACAGAAAACAAGTATAAAAGAACAATTGCTTCTGTGTTTATATTTCCTTGTTACCTTTTTTAAAAGCATTTTATAGTTTTCTGGGTAAATGTAGAGAAAAAGATGGAAAAAAGAGTGAGCCTAGCAAACTGCTTGAACTTCACCCTAATTCTCCATCTTGCAGTAGGATATTGTTTCTCCCTTCAAGAGTCTTTCCTCCAAAAGTATCTCCTGCTAAAAGAAGTGAGAACTATAATAACAATAATACATAAATATAATGGAATGAATGTCTCATTTTAAATCTCATTCAAACAGTCTGTCCACTGTCATTTCTTTCTCTGCAGTGAGTACAGCTTTTCCATTTTCCCTTACATATTAAATATTTACCAGGACTTCATCTTTTATGTTTTTCCAAGTTATATTTTATTTTCTGTAATTTTCTTTTGCAAAAATATCTCCTCTAGAATTCTTTCATTATATTAGTTTTCCTAATGGATATTCTAAAGAACTTTCAAATTCAAATTTAGATCTTATTAATAGGCTATTCATTAAATCATCTATTGGATGATTAATAACTGATAAATTATTAGAGACTTGAAACCAGCCCTTTGTATTCTCAGGGCAGACTTAGTGGCTTGTCATATGTCTTTTCTCAGTCTTTGTGTAGTCTGAATATTGTTACCAAGGCTGTTTTGAACCAGTTTGGAAGTCTTATTTCTTGAGAAATAAGGATCTTGCTGATCATTATATCTGTAGATTTGGTAGAAAATACTGATGGAGATATTTTTTAAGATTTTTACTGCGGAAAATATATGTGAAATTATTTTAAGAAGAAAATAAAGGCTCATTTTAGAGAAGCAGCAGAAAGGTAGAAACCTATTTTGAATTCATCCTTGTTTATATGGATCCTAAGTCACTGTTTAAAATTAGACTCTTGTTGGGGCGCCTGGGTGGCTCAGTGGGTTAAGCCTCTGCCTTCGGCTCAGGTCATGATCTCAGGATCCTGGGATCCAGCCCCGTGTAGCATCGGGCTCTCTGCTCAGTGGGGAGCCTGCTTCCCCCTCTCTCTCTGCCTGCCTCTCTGCCTACTTGTGATCTCTATCTTTCAAATAAATAAATAAAAATCTTAAAAGAAATAAAATAAAATTAGACTTGCAAAACTAGCTCCTAAGAAGATAAAGGGTTAATGTTTATGAAGGCATTTTCAGTCTGAAGAGTTTATGTTTATAAAGTTTGAGTTCTTATGTTCTTAAACATAAGTTCTTAAACATGAGTTCACAGTTCTTAAAACTGTATAAATGAATTACTTAAAATTACGTGTTATTTTGTGCTTCTCCCCTTGGCCTCTCAATGACTTTATGTTTTTTCCTACTCCTGTGAACAGTATTGATAAATACAGGGTGGGTGTGTCATCATCTTTCATATTTTAGGAAGCAGAAAATTCTTGGTTTATAATGAATAGGATGTCTTAACTATTTTGTATGTTTGTTTCCCATCTGACATAAAAATGCATGGCTGATGGTTTGTTTGCTTACTTTCTCCTCCCTCTTTCCCCATTCAGATCTCCCCAGTAGCTACCATCCTGTTTCCTCTTTGACTAGGAACTATACCCACATCCACAAAGTAGAAGACAAATTTCATGTGACAGCATGGTTTAAAAGGATTTCTATTCAGAAAGCTAAGGTTGATCCATCTAATTACCTATATGACTAGGTCACTAGGGTGGGTTTATTCTATTTTGCTTTGGTTTTGTTTTCAGGTCAGAAGTACATAACTTTTCATGCATGTATGCATGCAAAAATTTTAATTGAGCACATACTGTGTCCTAGGCACTGTATTAAAGCTCCATCCTGATTGAACTTATTGTCAAGTTGGAGATGTAGAGAATTCAGTAGGCTTGTCTTTCTAAGTAAAATAAGAATAGGTTACTGTGACTAAATCAGTGAAGCACAAAAATCTGTGGAATCAGAGAGGATTTCCCAAAGAAAGTAATCCTGGTAAAAGAGAAGTGGCTAGCCAGGGGGAAAGAGAGGATGATGTACCAGACAGTGGGAAGAATAAGTACAAATGCCTGGCTCAAGAAGAGAACTGAACTGGGTCAGTCCAGAGGATGAAAGTCATTTAATAGTCACTGGAATGTTTTAACTTCTGATGTCATTTCTGTAATTTCTTTGTGTAATATTCATCAAGTTTTGGGTTTTTGTTTTGTTTTTAAATTACATACTTACTGAGCACCCATTATGTGTTCAGCAGGATCTGGCAGTGAATAAAACAAGGGCTCTTGTTTGGTTTGCTCAAGGAGCTTACCATCTAAGAGGGGTGGGGTCTGTAACAGAAGGAAGAAGTTATTGTAAAGTCATATATCACATGGTATTTCAGGACCTGACAAAAGAGACTTAATTCTGTAGAGAAAAATGTCATCTTTAAGCATCAGCTCTTTTTTGCCAGCATGTCATGCCAACAGGACTCTGGAAGAGATGGGTCAGAGTCTGTGCCTGGCCCAGGCAGTCACTCTGGAGGAGGAGATGACATGTGGAAAGTGGAAAGGAGCCATGGGTAGGATCTAGTTTAGCATCCTGAGCAGGAAGATTCCTGTCCTGAGAGTTGTCCACCTCCATTTTTCATTTAATTCAAGACTAGAAAAGGTGAAATGCACTCCCTGCTTTTCCTTGATAGTTGCTTGAAATTGATGCATTATTCCCTGTACTCTGTGAGGCTTTTTTCTAACTTGGGAGGTTGGTCTTGAAAGCAGTTTAGTGGATCTCAACCAATTTTGTTTTTGTTTTAATGAAATAAAATAGAAGGGAAAATAGCAGAGATACACTAGGTAAGGATATATATGTTTTATGAAGTGTGTGTCTGTGTGTGTCATAGTAGGTTGGAATATAAACTCTTTTTCTTACATTAGATGAAGTAGGTCAAGCATATTTTCTCCTCTTTGGTGAAACTTATATGACTGCATGTAAAAATTTGGCCTGCACAATTATCCCTTTTGCTTGTGAAGAACTGTCTTGTACAACACAAGATCTGCACTGGACTAAGATGCCAGAAGGCTGGACCCACGTTCTAACCCTGCTCCTAAAGAGACATATGCTTTGGACAAAGCGTAGGCTTTCTGTGAAACTCAGGATTTTCAATCTGAAAAGAGACTTGGCCTAGGTGAGTTCTCATGCTCCCTTCCAACCAAGATTCTGCTAGACTTACTAGTCTTTGTAAGGCAGTTGGGTGTAAAAAGTGAATTGTCTTAAAATTGAGCATTTGCACAGCTTTATCAATTTAGAGAGGTCATCTTAGGAGTAAACACAAAAACGTGAAGCAAAAAACTGTATATGGCTTACCACCACATGATCCTGGTTCCTGACAGGACATGTTTGTCCCTTCCTCTATAAAGCAGATGGCCCGCTGCAGGCAAACAGATCCTGTGAATGAAATAATGAGCTTGTAAAAGCACTTGGCCTGGCACCTGAGTTAATAGAGTCTTAAGAAATGCTGAATCAAGGGGCACTTGGGTAGCTCAATGAATTAAAGCCTCTGCCTTCCGCTCAGGTCATGATCCCAGGGTCCTGGGATCGAGCCTGCATCGGGCTCTTTGCTTAGCAGAGAACCTGCTTCCCCCTCTCTCTCTGCCTGCCTCCTTGCCTACTTGTGATCTCTCTCTTTCTCGCAAATAAATAAATAAAAATCGTAAAAAAAATATTTAAAAAAAAGAAATGCTGAATCAGGAAAAAGTTGCTTGACATCTCAGTCCCTTCCTTAGACAGTAATGTGGGCTACTTATCACCAAAATGAGGAAGGTCAGAATGCTGCAGAGAAACCAGTGCTTGAGAGGGACGGACACCTCTAGATCCATTATCCATGTCCAGTTATTGGATCTGCATATATTATAAGTGTTCCCTTAACTCCTTTCTGAGATGCCAGGGTGACAGACTGTATCTCTCAGGTACCTTCTTACCATGGCACACAATAGGGAACCTCAAGTTCAGGGGAATTCTCCAGTCTTATCCCCTCTGCTAGGTGGAGGCTGCCTAAAAGGGAAACCCACCGATAAAGTAACAGAGCCAGTTTAGCCCCTGCATATGCTTGGGTATTTGGGGTCAGTGTTCTTGCAGGAGCTTGCCTGTATTTTGAGATAGTAGCAGTTAAGCCGAGCTAAGCATAACAAAATAGTAATGTTTCAAGCGAAGTTAAAATTCTCAAAGAGCTGTCTGCTTGGAGCAGTTTCTTAATGCTGTGGAGCACAGAACTGTGTGGCCATCCAAAGAGCAGCTAACAACCCCATTTGGGGCATTGTTAGACAGTTCTGTTGACACATGAATACATTTCATACGATTATCATAAAATTGTGGCTTGGAAATTGAGCAGCCATGGTGCTGCATTTCAGACTCACATTTATAATAAGCTGTAATAAAGTAAACATTTTAAATGGATATAAGAATAGGCATTACTTGTGATCACAAATGTATGTTCAACTGAAGTGCTTTTGAAGCTCAATTGAACAAAGCAAACAAATTTCCTGGCATTATTAACATAATTGTTCTCTCTGTTGGGTTTTGATTTCCAAAAAGTTATTTAAGAAAAAAAAATTGCTAAGAAAAAAAATTGCTAAAAAACAAAACCAGCAAAAAGAACTATAACTAAAAAGGAGCTACTTTTCCTTTTATCGTGTCAGATTTTTTTTTTTTTTTAAGTCCCAAATGTTCACTCTGCTGCTTCCCCTAACTTGCCAAACCATTGCCAACCTTTTAAACTCAGAGTTCATGTTTCATGGTTAGTTTTGGGTTATTCGTCCGTCTGCTCTGCCATCAGCAGGCCCTGGAGTGGGGCTATACAGCATTTATCTGCTAGTAAAAGTCCAGGCTCTGCAGTAGTTAAAACAGCAACTTATCACCCTTCCCTGTCCTAAGGACGGAAAAGGACTAGAATATCCATTTAACATCAAAGTGGGGGATGCGTAACTATATGTAAATTTAGCAGCAGTTAGATGGTAGGACTTGAAGGACTACTGTTCCTGGAATATTCCAAAAGCAAAACTGGAAATGATAGTGGTAACATCTGAAGTGCGGTGGCAAGACAGTTAAAGCAGGGATAATTTGGAGCCTTTGGGCATAGCACAGTTCTAGGAGGTGACCACTGTGTCTTCTGTGACAGCTGGCAGCTGGCAAACAAAGCAGATGATGTGTTCTCAGCTTGTTACTTTTCCATGGTGTTCTCTAATTTTGGATAAACCCCGCAAACACACATCCTTCTTGTATTGTCATTCGGCTAGAGCAGACCATCACCTAGCAAGTATGCTCCTGGCACAACAGGCCACCACAGTGGAAGCCGAAGCCGTGGGAGCTCAGGGTTGCAGGTATACTGGCCTAGTAGTAGGCAGAGGGGTAGAGAGCATGGCATTTGTAGGAGGAGCACTCTTCAGAGACTCAGATGGTGATTTCTGATAGTCATGGCGTTGAGCTGATTTAGTCACCGTGAGAGGGAGGCACGCTAGTGTGAGAATATCCTATAAAAGTCGTGATTTAAAAGCATTCCTGCCAAGCATATATGACTTGATACATTATTTTGACTCAGCATCAAGATTGTATACTACCTTTTAGAGGAAAGGTGAAAAGCCACTGACCTTATTTTTTCAGACTTAATTCCAAGTAGTTTAGTGCTATTGCCCAGAAAATAATAGATAACCACAGCTACCTTATTCAGAATGGACTCTGAAGGCTTGAGAAGAGCAGTTGAGTGGTGATCGTCCAAAGATGTAGGGTTTTCTCTGCCTATGTAGTTTTGATTCCTGTTCTTTATTCCCACTAGGAGACATTCCCATTATCCTCACCAGAACAGGATTAGAACAAAAACCTAAGGGGATAGAGGGGGTAGGGAGGTGGGGAAACTAAATGAGAAATTTAATCTGGTTCCACATGTAATCTTCAGGAGTTGTGAATTGTGACAGTTCTGTTCTCCGAAAGATCGCAATCCATTACTTCTAAATCTTTAGATAATAGCTAGCACTTTTGTGCGTTTTATGTACATGCATAATTCTTTGCAGCGATCTCCTTCCCCCACCCCCACCCATTTGGAAATAAAAGCAGATAAACCAGTTGCCAGGACAGAAAAGGCTGTTTTAAATCACTGAAACCTACTAGGAATTTAAATAGCTCTAATCATCACTAAAATCTTTCTTTGTTGTGTATTACTCAGCTGAAAAGCACTTTATCTTCATTTCGCAGACCTGGCTTAGGACACTTAGAACTTCCTTTGTCTCCTTTCCATATCTTTCCCCTCTGTTCTTCTGAGATTTCTCTTCCTCCTGACTTCTTTCCAGACCTCTTTTCTCCAGACTGGTATTAGCCAACCCATGGCACTTGAGGTTGGTGGTTTTTTTGTCTGTTTTTGTTTGTTTTTTCACATGCAGCCTGAGTTTCTTATTTCTGTTTTGGAAGATTGTTCCATTAAACTTAACATGACCTCCTACTAGAGCTCATGTGTCTCCTTTAGTTTGTGGTGGCTGCAAAGGATACTCCACTAGCTATTTAGGAATTTCTTTTTTTGTTGTTTTTTGTTTGTTTGTTTTTTAGTTTTTTTTTATTAAGTTCAATTAGCCAACATTTAGTACATCATTAGTTTTTGATGTAGTGTTCAGTGATTCCTTAGTTGCATGCAACACCCAGTGCTCATCACATCACCTGCCCTCCTTAATGCCCATCACCTGGTTACTCCATATCCCCAGTTCCCCTCCCTTCTGTAACCCTCAGTTTGTTTCCCAGAGTCTCTCATGGTTTGTCTCCCTCTCTGATTTCTTACCATTCAGTTTTCCCTCCCTGTTCCTATGATCCTCTGCACTATTCCTTATATTCCACATCTGAGTAAAACCAAATGATAATTGTCTGTCTCTGCTTGACTTATTTCACTTAGCATAATCCCCTCCAGCTCCATCCATGTCAGTGCACATGGTAGGTATTCATCCTTTCTGATGGCTGAGTAATATTCCATTGTATATATATAAACCACATCTTTATCCATTTCATCTGTTGAAGGACATCTCAGCTCCTTCCGCAGTTTGGCTATTGTGGACATTGCTGATATGAACATTGAGGTATATATGAACCTTCTTTTCACTACAACTGTATCTTTGGAGTAAATAACCCAGTAGTACAATTGCTGGG
The DNA here is from genome assembly GCA_003697995.1 of Taxidea taxus jeffersonii. NCBI lineage: Eukaryota > Metazoa > Chordata > Mammalia > Carnivora > Mustelidae > Taxidea > Taxidea taxus. The sequence continues at coordinate 35,853 of ML105229.1, read as the reverse complement.
TCATAGGGTAGCTCTGTTTTTAACTTTTTTTTTTTTAAGATTTTATTTATTTATTTGACAGAGAGATCGCAAGCAGGCAGAGAGGCAGCCAGAGACAGAGAGGGAAGCAGGCTCCCTGCTGAGCAGAGAGCCTGACACAGGGCTGGATCCCAGGACCCTGAGACCATGACCTGAGCCAAAGGAACAGGCTCAACCCACTGAGCCACCCAGGCACCCTATTTTTAACTTCTTGAGGAACCCCCATACTGTTTTCCAGAGTTTGCGTTGTTTTCCAGCTTGCATTCCCACCAACAGTATAAGGTTCCCCTTTCTCCACATCTGCACCAACATTTGTTGTTCCATGTCTTGTTAATTTTGGCCATTCTAACTATTTAGTAATTTCTTGATTAGGAGTGAACAGTAATAAAATTTTCCTTTCCTCTTGTATGTTGAATTTCCTTGATACTACTAAGAGACACTATGATAGAAAGCACTAGATCCAAACATAGCCTTGAAAGAATGAAATACTCTGATCCTTTATGTCCTCATTACCATAAAAGGATAATAATGTATATAAGGAGCCTTGCACAGTGCTGGCTACATAGAAGTTGTTTAATAAATGTTAGTTCCCTCTCCTTCCCTTCCCTCTGAAGGAAAAATCGTAGTCGATAATTTTGAAAGTAAATAGTTCTGAAGAAAATAAGTATCTTAGATGAAAACATTAAATAAGTTTTGTGTACCAGTTATGAAAATAATGAATTTTCTCTTTCCTCCTGATTTTATACCTCCTCAGTGCATGAATGTTCACACACATTAAAAGTACATTAATTAATAGAGATAATGGATGCATTTTAATATTTGAATATTTTAGAATAAAAATATTTGATTTGATGATCTTATGCTCCTATCAGCCCCAAAGCATTGGATTTTATGGAAGGGGATTGTGGTATGTTTTGGGCAAAAAAAATTTTTTTTGAGGAAGGTTTTTAGGGAATGTAACACTTGATGCAGATAATTTATTGTAATCATTTTCAAACTTCCAACATCTTCTGAGTAGTTTTTGATTGCCCAATACATGAAGCTGATGAGGCAGATTGAAATAAATCTATTGTGAATATCCTTCAAAGGATGCATAGAGACAAAAAAATAGAACCCTTGGATTCTAAGCAGTGTCACTATTACTCTGTACTTGTGTAATACCTTTGTCAGTACTTCCAGATTTCTTTCTCAAAGAAGAAGAAACATAGCTGCTGAGAAAGCATATGTAAAAATAGAATGTAGTGTGCATGGCAGGGAGTAAAAAATGACTGTAAATGGATGAGTGGACATAGCAAAGGCAGGTTACAGGTGCTGCGGTCAAAATATCTCAGTGTGAGTCTGCATTGACTTGAGGTAGAGTCTTTTAAGAAAGGAATCCCGAAAAGCTTTGTTTGTTCAGAGGGGTCCTGGTCATCACAAGAGCATTATCATTAAACTAAGGCCTTGTGTGTATCAAAGCTAATGATTCAAAGGTGTGTGGGTCTGTGGGCTTCCGTGCCCATTAGTGCTGCTAGAGCAAATTGAGTCCTTTTAAAGGAAAGCATTTAGTCTAAAAGATGATCAAAAGGGAAGAACTTCAGCATTTTTGTTGGCATTCTAAGTGGTAGGCAAACGAGAAAGGAAATTTTCATTTTTCGTAGCATTTTGGCTTTGAGCCCTGTGCCACGTTGATCCATGTGGATATCTTGAGGCCTCTACACTAGAAAAAAAGCACTGTGAATAGTTGGGTTTAAAATGAATGGGAGGGGCGCCTGGGTGGCTCAGTGGGTGAGCCTTTGGCTCAGGTCATGATCCCAGGGTCCTGGGATCAAGCCCCACATCGGGCTCTGTTGCTCAGCAGGGAGCCTGCTTCCCCCTCTCTCTCTGCCTGCCTCTCTGCCTACTTGTGATCTCTGTTTGTCAAATAAATAAATAAATAAAACTTAAAAAAAAATAAAATAAAATGGATTGGGAATAGGAGCATCTCGGTGGCTTAGTCACTTAAGCATCTGACTCTTTGATTTCAGCTCAGGTCATGATCTCACGGTCTTGAGACCAAGCCCCATACACTGGACATGGAGCCTGCTTAAAATTCTCTCTCTTCTTCACCCTCTGCCCCTGACCATTTTCAGATTCAATCTGACAAATATATTTATGGATTATTTGCATTGGCTACAGGACAGACATCTTAAAAAATAAATCATTTAAGTCTTTCATCCTACTTATAACTGTTTAGGAAGGGAAAAAAAAGTGTTAGACGTGCATTTTGCTTTTAGCCTTCTCCTAAAATGGCAGATTTTGAAGTGTTCCTTGGTGTTTTGTATTGTTTTTATTATCCCAAGCATGCACTGAATTCCTGATCTGCTTCTAATTCTTGTTGTACTTGGTACTAAACAGGTTGGGAGCAATGTTATGTCACCAGGTTTGGTCCTCTACTTAGTAAGCCATTACCTCACCTTACCTGGCAGAGCTGCCTGTTTGTCCATGTGGCCTTTTCTTTTCGCTAGTTGTGCCCACAGAAAGGTCTTCAATCCACTAATGGCTTCTCATTTGGCCTAGGAATCAGACAAAAGCTTTGCAGCTGTGAAATGCAGTCCATTTTAAAATTAACCTATTGTAAATCCTTAATGATTGAGAAATTCTGCAATTTGCTATGATTTGTGGTTTGTGCTGCAACTAGAATAGCAAACAGCAGAAATGATACAGGTCAGAATGGTGTGCATTTGGAGAAAGGAAAGGAAAAGAAACTTGTTAGACATTGTGCTTGGTTTAAGCCAATATGTTATGCCCTTCATCCATCTCCCATCCCCAGACTCTCTCAAGTGGAATGTAATCCTTAGAAATAGTTGCTCAGATTACAGTTTGTTACACAAGAAGTAAAATTCCGCAAGTGAAATCTATCTTTGCCTCCTTTAATACATTTTCAACCTGGAGCCTAGAAAGGATAAGGAGGGCCCATATTTTTGACCTACAGAAACCTAGAATTTGAATTTTGATACCAAAACACATGAACTTTATATCCTTATGCATATTACTTAAATTCTCTGGGTTCAGTTTCTACATCTATAAGTCATGTTAGATATTTACACAGATTAAATTCGATAATGTATTAGAAGACTTAGTTGGGATACATTTCTCTGTCACTTACTAGCCATGAGACCCTCATCAAATTTCTTAACTCCTCTGTGCCTCTTTTCTCTATCTAGAAAAATAGTGATACTCCGTAAGGAGTCATATACATGGAGTCACATACTGTACAGCTTTTTAAGTCTAGCTTCTTTAATGTAGCTTACCGCATTTGAAATTCATCAGTGTTACTTGTTTTATCAGTAGTCCTTACTGCTGCATAGTATTCATTTAGATAGTAGCCAGTACTTTTGTGCATTTTGTGTACATGCCTAATTCTTTGCAGCATCTCCTCCCTCACCCCCCAACCGTATTCATTTTTATGGCTATACTAAAATTTGTTGATCTCTTCAGTGGTTGAAGAACATTTGAGTTGTTTCCAGTTTGGGATGATTATATATAAAACTGCTGTAAACATTTGTATTCAGGTTTTTCTGTGAACGTATGTTCTCATTTCTCTTGAGTCATACCTGAGAGTGGGGTTGCTGGTTCTTGTGGTAAGTGTATGCTTTACTTGATAAAAGAAACTGCTAAACTGTCTTCTAAGTAGTTATACCATTTTGGCCAGCAAAATGATAAAAGATTTCAGTTGCTTTACACTTTTATCATATTGTCTTGATATAATTTTGATATTGTTCATATTTGTAAATTTTATTTATTTTAGACATTCTAATAGGTCTTGGTGGTATCTCCTTGTGATTTTAATTTATGTTTTCCTATTGACTAATGATGTGTTGAACATATTTCCATGTCCTTATCTGCGAACATATATCTTCCTTGGTGAAGTATCTGTTCATGTTGTTAGCCCATTTTTATTGTTTTTTTGTTTGTTTGTTTAAGAGAGAGTGCATGGAGTGGTGGAGTGGCAGAGGGAGAGGTAGAGAGAAAATCTTGGGTTCTATGCTCAGTGTGGACTCTGATGCGGGCTCAGCCTCAGGACTCTGAGATGATGACCTGAGCTAAAATCAAGAGTTGGATGCTTAGGGGCGCCTGGGTAGCTCAGTTGGTTAAGCATCTGCCTTCGACTTAGGTCATGAGCCCAGGGTCCTGGGATTGAGCCCCACATCAGGCTCCTTGCTCAGTGGGAAGCCTGCTTCTCCCTCTCCCTCTGCCCTTTCCCCCTGCTCATGTGCTCTCTCTCTCTCTCTCTCAAATAAATAAAAAATAAATTTAAAAAAGAGTTGGTTGCCTAACCAACTGAGCCACCCAGGTGCCCTGTTTTGCTCATTTTTAAATTGTGTTTTATTATCGAGTTTTAAGAGTTTTTTCTGTATTCTGGATATAAATCCTTTGTCAGATACGTGATTTGCAACTATTTTGTCCTCATCTCTCTGTCTTGCCTTTTCATTCACTTAGCAGTATCTTTAACAGAGCGTAAATTTTAAAATGTATCAACTTTTGTTTTATGAATCATGCTTTTGGTGTTGTCTCTAAGAAATTTGGCCTAACCCTATGTTACAAAGATTTTCTTCTGTGTTTTAACAAATTTTTTAGTTTTAGGTTTCATGTTCAGCTATATTTCCCATTTTGAGTAATTTTTATGTAAAGTGAAATATTTGTGTTGAGGTACATTATTTTGCATGGGGGTGTATAATTTGCTCCAGCACCATTTGTTAAAAGGACTATCCCTTCTTCATTGCATTGCCTTTGCAACTTTGTCAAATATCAATTGACCTTGTAATTATGGATCTACTCCTGGCCTCTCTTTTCTGTTCCACTTACCTTTGTGTCTCTCTGCTCACCAGTACCACCTTGTCTTGATTACTGTAGCTTATACTTGGTCTTGAAATCAGTATCAGTTCTCCAACATTGTTCTTTTTGTTTGGGCTGTTCTAGTTTCCTTAGCTTTAGATTTTAGATCAGATTGTTGATATCTATAAAAATTGTATCTAAGTTCTCTAATTATATCTAAATATCTAAAAATTTTATCTAATTTATCTAATATCTAAAAAATTTTAGATCAGATTGTTGATATCTATAAAAAATTCTGTTGGCATTTTGCTTGTGATTATGCTGAATCTGTGGATCATTTGGGAAGAACTGACCTCTTAACAATATTGAATCTTCCAATTCATGAGCATTGGTATATCTTTCCATTTGTTTAGATCCTCCTTGATTTTTTTCTTTTATTCGTGTTTTATAATTGTCAGCATACAGATCCAGCATATGTTTTTCTTATTCATACTTAAGTATTTCATGTTTTTGAAAGTTATTATAAATGATACCATTTAAATTTTAAAATTCTAACTGTTCTTTGCTAATACATAGAAATATAATTGGTTTTAGAATATTAACCTTGTATTCTGCAATCTTGTAAAAGTTACTTGTTAGTTCTAAGAGCATCTTTATAGATTTCTTCTATGTAAGTAATCATGTCTTCTGTGAATAGAGGCTGTCTTAGTTCTCCTTTCCCAACCTGTATGTCTTTTATTTGTGTTTTAAGCAAGGGAATGACTTGGTTGGATTTGCATTTTTCAAAGACCAATCTGGCTGTGTTGTAAAGAGTTGATAGGCTGGGGAAAAGTGTAGAAGAGCCCGTTGTAGGAATCTGAAAGACAGAGAGGGGACAAATGGACATGTGCAGAATATATGTTGGAGGTAGAATTGGTAGACCCTGGTAATGAATTAAATATGGGGGGAGATAAAAGGGGAAAGGAAATCAGGAGGGCACCAGGGTTTCTGTCATGAGGAACTGAGTAAATGGAGTTCCCGTATATTGAGATAGAGAACTACATTTGAAGGAAGATAGAATTGAGTTTTGAATATATCAGGTTTAAGAAGTCTATGGCAATTTCAAATAAAGATGTCAAGTAGGCAGCTGGACCCTCTCTCTCTCTATATATGATATAGAAGGGTATATATAGGGTATACCATATGAGAGGAAGAGTTTGGGAATGAGTCAGACTTATGTGGAACCCTCTTTAAAGCCTTGTAGAGAACATTATTTTCAGTTCCTTCAGCACACCAAGATCTTAAGATTTGTTTTCACCTCAGACCTTTGGACATACTGTTAATCACTGCCTGAAGTGTGTGACTCCCTTCTTTCCCCACCTGCTCTCATTTGTTTCCCTCTCTCTCTTTCTCCTTCTTTCCCTTTCCTTCCTTCTTTCCATAAACTGGCTTCCCATCATATTGTAGATCTCAACTTAAATATCATCTCCTCAAACTACCCCACCTAAAACCAGATATCTTTCTCCCAGCATTAGTTTCTGTTGCATATCTGTTTTCTTCATAGCTCTTACCATAATTTGTAACTTGTTACTTGACGGTTTACTAGACTATACTCCAAAGGACAGGGATTGTGTCTGTCTCACCAGTCTACATCTCTGTGCCTGACACGTGGCTGCTCAGTAATATTTGTCAGATGGTGGGAAGGATGGATCCACAGGGCATTGCTGTGGCCACTGCATCCAGTGTCTTTGTGTTTTCATATGACTGACTTCTTAAACTTGCATGTGAAGAGGTTTTTTTTTTTTTTTTACCCAATTTCAGCCACATTATGATCAAGAAAAGAACCTAATTTGTTTCATTATGCATTTATTGTTCACGGAGTACCAGACTTTGTAATAGCTGATGGGATATGAAATAGCATTGTGGCATTGGACAGGGAGACCTGTATTTAAGACTTGGCTGTTCCATTTTCTAGGTCTATGACTTCGGGTGGAATATTTACTCTATGCTCTAGGCTCCACACCTGTTAAAGGGAAAGAATATAATTCCTACCTTATAAAATTGCAGTGCAAATTAAACGAGATTATGTGTGTGGGTCACAGATTTATAATGCTTGATACATACTAAGTGCTCAATGAATAAATTGTTAATATTCGTTTATATAAAATGAGTCACATAGTTCTAGAAATGGTTGATATTGCTTGACTAATGGGTAGGGCAGGGGGAGAAATATCTTTCACTTTCTCTACTTGTTTTTACTGCCAAAAGCAAAGGTGCTGTTTTTATTTATTTACTTTTAATTTATTTAACTTCAGTTAATAACATATAATGTATTAATGTGTTTCAGGGGTACAGGTCTGTGATTCATCAGTCTTTTTTATAGAAGTGCTGCTTTTAATACTGGGCTGGCAAAGACTGGTAGTAGCGTCCCCTCCATGGTGGGCACCCAGAAACAGAGAGTATAAATGCATTGTTTATTCAGATGACAAACAGGATATTAAAGCCCTAAAACCTTTTGTTTTGTTTTGGGGAAAAGAAAGAAAAAGTAGAAAGGAGGAAAGAGACAGAGAAAAGCTAGAGATAGTACTAGCTTACTTTACTTAACCAACCATCCAGTAGTACAAGCTGGTTTGATAAGCTGAAGCTCACAATTCTCTTGAATTCTGTGAACATCCTCTCTGAGGATCTTTCCAGGACTGGGTACTGTGTTCACAATGGGGAGATCAATGGGGAATACATATATTAGTGATCTAGATCAAAACCAATGAGATTAACTTGATAGAAAATGCTCACTCTCTATCATGAAATATATTCTACACTTCAGGCAAAGTTGTTCACTACTCTGGTTGGTTTTCACTAAGTGCTAGATGCAAGCCTACATGTGGGTTTAGAGACTAGGATCTGGGGAAGGATGAATGAATGAAATGAATGAAAGGGACTTAGGGCAGAAGCCCTGAAACTTTCTTGATTCATTTTGCCTAATACACAGCATCTCTAAGCCAAAGGAAATACCTAACACCTCCATTGATTGAGGGGATGGAACCAAACAATTTAATAGGTATCTAGATTTTAACAGCTTAGCACATGTTAAGGATTGCATAACTTCTCAAACCTTGGAGTCAGATTATACACGACCAGCTTCATTTATTGCTCCGCACTGATTTTTGTTTTTATCACAGTAATTACCCAAACCTTGGTTTTTATCACAGTAATTACCCAAAACTCAGCTTTGCAAAGGTATAATGTCATCTCAAGGAACCTCATACTGAAGCTGTGAGCTTCCTCCAACTAATAGTTTTCATGGTGTCCAACACATGCCACTGTTTCCCCAAAAGTTTAAAATATCCCACAGTACTTCTGTGAGTTTCTTGCAGTACACGAGGATACCTCATTACACAGTTTGGGAACTGTGGTCTTGGGGCCTGATTCTAAGACTTTGTTTTCTTTAAAATTTTATCTCTTCTTATTTTTCTGTGCCACTGCAGTAAAAAGCAACCTGGTGTTTATTTTCTTTTATGAAATAGTTTCCTAAGGAATTTTTCATTATTAAAAATCAGGAAAGTTAAGCATATAGAAAGTTGGAAAATACAGTGTACACAGGTAAAAGTCATAACTAATTCCACCATCCACCAATAACCATTGCCAGCATATCATTGTTTTATCTCTATGTCTGTTGTTCTATACAGAAATATTTTATATTTTGAGTAAGAACTCTGACTGGAAGGTAATAATCTGTAGTGTAGTGGGAATTTCATACCCTGAAGTTGTGACTTGTTTGTGATGACCTTTAGGATAAATAAAGCAGAGTTCTAGCTGCTCTTTTTATTGGCTACTTTGATTAATGGAATGCCTGATTGGAGGGCTTGAAACCCCATCATTCCTGAGGGAGAGACTTCCCTCTGCTCTGTTTCCAACCTAGCAAATGCAAAGTATGCTATTAATAGTAGCTATAGGTGTAACATTTTTCTTTAAGAGGGTAATTTGTCAAGTGTTTTACTTTCTCCAGTAGTGGATGTACTTTCTAAAAATGATATATCAAGGCCCTACTATAATGTAGTATTTCCAAAAGATTATTTATCTAATAATTCAGATTTAAACTATTTGTGTTATTCTGACACCACAAGGAAAACTTTTATAATTCCATTTTGTTTCTGACTTGTTATTTTATTCTCTATACCTTTGTAAGTACTAGAAATTGAAGTTATTTACATGAAAATAAGATTTTTGTTTTATCTACTAAAGATATGTTTTTAAAATTTACTCTCTGTCACTCTGTGGAGGTAGAACCTGAATTATCAAAGAGTAGAACTATAACTTCAAAAAGAAAAAAATGGCCGATTTAGTTTAGCTCCAGAGAGCAGTTCACAAAAGATGGAGCAGAAACTTCTAAGTCAAATGTATATTCATCTTTAGAATATCATTGTCATTCTCTCTCTCTCTCTCTCTTTCCCTCAATAATACTTTTAAATTCTAACCTGAACAGGTGGTGACAGTACTTTCGTAGCATAGCCTGGACTGTTGAGGAGAGATGTTGTTCTTAAAAATCCTGGTAGAGGACCTCATGGCTGACTCTAGGGCTGGGGCAGAGAAAATACAAAGATGAGCCTGGAGAGTAGTATCTTGAATTGCCAGAAAGTAAATGCTGAAAATAAGTAAGTAAGTAAGTAAAAATGGAAACAAATTAAAAGGACACTGGAGCCAACCTAAGAGAATTCCCTAAGAGAATTCCCTGGAACAATTTGACCAACAAAATAAATGACAGAAGGAGTTTATTATAAGCCAAAGAATAAAATAAATATCCATGAGTTCCTACTGATACAAATAAGCAAATAAATAAATGAGGGAAATGGGACAAGTGTTCCTTATAGAAAAAGTCCAGATAATAAATGCAGAAGAGATGGACAAAAGAGAAAACCCCCATTAGAACACCACAGGAATAATTGCTGTGGGCAGAATTCACAGATGAATGCTGAAATTAACGAGCAAAACTTTAAGGAGAAACAGAGTATTTGCATAGTCTCAAAATATCTCTCTCAAGAAACTTAGTAATGTCTGTGGTGGTTTTAATAAATGTCCACAACTTTTTGGATACTCTTCCTTCCAGGAAGTAGAGCTTATTTCCCTTATCCTTGAGTGGGGCTCTTTGTTCATAGTGACTTGTAACTAACCCACAGAGTATGGAGAAGAGAACAGTAGTAACTTTCCAGTAGTGAAACATGACACATACCATCTTAAATGCTTGGGGATAGCATCACCAGTAGTAAGTCATGTTGCTAATAACCCTCCCCCCAGATAATACACAATGAGAAAGGCACCTCACCTCTTGGCATTTGTCCCCCAGATCTACAACCTCAGTCTAATCATAAGAAAACATCATCCAACTTGGGGAGCATTCTACATATATCTGACTGGTACTATTCAGAAGTGTCAAGGACTGTCTGGGAAACTGTCACAGATCAGAGGAAGCTAAGGAAACATGATGATGACCAAGTGCAGTGTGGTTTCCTGGATGGGATCCTGGAACAGATAAAGACATTAGTGGAAAAACTGAAGTCTGAATAGTCTGCAGTTCAGTTAATTGTGTTGTGCCAACATGAATTTCTTTGAATTGATAAATGCACCATGATACATAAAATATGAACATTAGGGGAAGCTGGGTGACGGGAATACTAGAACTCTATATACCATCTATACACAGCTTTTCTGTAAATCTAAAATTATTTCAAAATTTAAAGTTAAAAATAGAATCACTACAACTCACTGATGGACTTCTCAGTCTAAGGATATTTGTTATTTTAAAGTGTCTCCAGAGCAAATTAATTCAGAGAAATGCCCTGCCCCTTAAGCCTTTGTGCAGTCTCTCTATAAAAGAAAGATGAGCTTTAAAAAAAAAAAAAAAAGATTTTATTTATTTGAGAGAGAGCACAAGTGGAGGGAGAAGCAGAGAGAGAGAGAGACAAGCAGGTTCCCTGCTGAGTGCAGAGTCCAATGCAGGACTCACTCTCATGATCGTAAGATCATGACCTGAGTCAAAAGCAAGAGTTGGATTCTTAACCGACTGAGTCACCCAGGCGCCCTAACATGAGCTCTTTATAGGGAAACAGCTCTCCGGAAAACAGGGACAGTAAGTTACAGAGTTTCATCCCATCACTAGAAATTGAAATGTAACTTAGCCGGCTGGGTAAAGGTCAATTCAGCCAACACTGATGGTTTGCCTTTTGTAGGTATATGCCTGGCACTTAAGTTATAAAAAGTAGTCTCTAAGAATAGTGAGAGCGGAGCACCTATGATTGTACCTGACTCTACTGTGGGCTCTTTATTGCAGGTATTATTGTTGAGCTGCTAATTTAAAAATCTCCAGAGAAACTAGGGGCACCTGGGTGGCTCAGTGGATTTCAGATCAGGGCATGAATTCAGGGTTGTGAGATCAAGCCCTGTGTCAGGATCTGTGTAAGATTCCCTCTCTCCCTCTGCCCCTCTCCACCCCCTTCTCTTTGTCTCTGTCTCTCCCTCTCTTTAAAAAAAAAGAAGCAAACAAACAAAAAGAACCCTCCAGAGATAGTAGATCCAGTTTCATTGGATTGTCTCTTTACCTCATTTTATTGATAGATTAAAGTAGTATAAAAAGTATGGTACTCAACAAGATGGATACATGAACAAAATATTTTTCAATATAAAATACATTGTATATTGCTCTTTAAAAAAACAGTAACATTCATTAATTGAGTATAATAGTACAGGTATGAAAACCTGATTTATAAATATTTTATTCTTATTACTTTCAAACTCTTATTAGTTGATTATAGAAAGCCTAACAGGGTCTTGTTTTAGTAAATAATAATATGCACTTGGCTGAGGGTGGTTACTGTCATAGAATTAGAATTTGAGTACTCAAATTAAACTCCTCCCCTGTATGGCACTCATTCTCTTGATCTGACCATTAGTGACAACTGTCTTTAGTTTGTACACATATGAGAAGTATTATTTCTGTCAGTTAAATATATCTTATTACCAAACCAAATGAGTACCTTGTAATGTTTCTACCCTGGGAATATAATTGATGTGATCAGAAGAATAATGAATTGTTCTTGAATGTGGATATACATTTAGGTTACTGCAGTGGCAGATGCATGCATTTTTCAGAACGCTGTTTCCCAGTTGTTGTTAATGCATGCCCAAACAGATAGGCAGATACTTAATAATGCTGCTTAGTTGTTGTAGTCAGATTGAGCAGCACATAATTTATAGCAAATCTGAAACCAGGAACACAAGAATGATGGGCTATATGATAAAGACTTGCTAGGATTGCTGGTCAGTGAAAGTACCGACTGCAAATTGTTGATACAAGCCTGTCTTGTGTAGTACCTATGATACAATTTTCTTGATACCTGTTTTCAAAGCATACCTTCCCATGTCATCCTGCTTTCTTTGGTGAACTTACTTATAAAGTGTTTTGTTTGTTTGTTTGATTTCGAAAGCAGTATATTCTTTCCTAATTTTAATTTAATTAAGAATTTACTGGTTGGCCACTATGTGCCAGATACATTCATTTATTATTCTTCCAGGGTTCTGGTAAATTAGGAACTCCTTTGCCCATTTTAGAAATTATAAAATGGAGGCTCTGAAAGGTTTAGAAACTCATCTGTGTTAGATCTTACATGTGATAAATGTGGTTACCTAGCTGAGTGAGTTGCCTATACTTGACTATAGATAATGTATCAAAAGTAAAAGGAGGTGGATCCTTAGGAAGAAGGGGAGGGGAATTGAGATTAGAATAATGAGTATTTGAGAATAATTTTAGCAAGTTTGCTAAGTGGAACATCAGTCTTTTGGGCATGTCTGTTCCACAGCCACTGAATGTATTGGTCCTGTTGGATTTGTTGAAAATGCAAATAATCCAATCCAACGTAATACTCATTGAGGAAAAAGGAATACAATTTGATAGTATTTATGAAGACATGCACAGCCTAATCTGTGAATTGAAAGCATCTTTTAAAAATTTGCTTCCCTTCATATTCCTAGGTGGTATTGAATCTGCGGGCAGAAAAATGAGAGCATTTCAAATAATGCTAATGAAGTTTAAATGATTGCAATCTACCATATTGTGAAGAAAAATTGTTAGCTGTGAAAGATGAGGACAGAATTAAAATATTACCATGACTGGCATTTGATTTGAAAACTGCAAAGATAAGCTTAGGTTCCTATTTATGAAAACTATCCTCACAGCCTGATGAAATATCTTTTAAAAGGTTTTATGGTTACCATGGATACTTGTTAGCTTTGGTAGAGTAAGTTGTAATTCATATTCCATCATGTGAGGTGAAGGAGCCAAAAAAGCCACCCAACTAAAATCTAAGGTAGCTTCATCTGTATGTTCAACAGTAGTTCAGAGAGATGGAAGGGGTAACTAACCCAAAGATTGGAGTTTGGGTTAGTTGTTACTTCTTGAAAAGCAAAATATTTAGCATGTACATTACCTGGATCTGATCCTAATGTTTACTCTTTGTGTATAACTTTTTCTTTCAACTAGTGAAGGGAACTTCTTAGGTTGTGATGTAGGAATCTAGGTGGTGAGAGCCTTCTGAATGCTGACGAACCTGAGCAGCCTCCTCAATTTCTGAAAGCCATAGGGATGCAGAAATATTGAAGGCATTGGTCCCTATGGTAACATATTTGCATTTGGCCCCGAAGTGGCTGGTTTCTGCGTAGCCTCTTTTAATTGCTATATATTGACAGCCGTTTTCATGACTATTTTTAAAATGTCGGATTAATGAGCATGTGTACAATGGAGTGCACACCATATCCTTCGGCTTGATTAGACACTTCACATGACAAAAAGCTCCGCGTGAAGAGTTACTGAGGTGTTTTTGGCATTCCCTAATGTGTCTGTCACACAGTGGAAGCAAAAAGCCTTTCAAATGATTTAAATATTTTCCTCAATTCTCTTTTAAAACAGGTGACAAAAGAGCTAAAACAGTATGACAACAAAATTATAGAATGCAAATTTGAGAATAACAGCTGGGTCTTCATGAGACAGAGAACAGACAAAAGTTTTCCTAATGCCTACAACACTGCCATGGGTGAGTATGACAACCTGCCGATGTTTGCTACATTAAAAGAGAGAGAGAAAGAGAGCGCACACGTTAAGGTTTACAATCAAAATGTTCTGTCTTTGGTGTTCTGCTTGATGGGGCACAGGGTCACTCAGACCCCTGTCCTTGCTGGCTGCGAAAGGGGCTGTGAGTGTCGGCTCCAGCTGGCTTGTAGGTTCCTGTCTCTGGGCCTGTGGGCTTGTGCCCATGCACCCAGAAGAGAAGTGTAAAGGGCAGGATAATGGGCTGTATACAAGTTGAATTTGTTGAACAACAACAACAACAACAAAAGCCATGATAATTTCAGATCTATTCAGAACTATAAAAACCATTGTTTGCCAGATGGTAAAAGACAAAATTAGCAGGGGGAAAATGTAATTTCCAGCTCCTAAAATAGCTTTACAAACAATGGAGAACAAAGTAAATGAAAACCATTTAAAAAAAAAAAACTTCCTAAAACTTGCTGTGCTATCTTTCGGAGAGTTCTTTGGGTACAATATAAATGCTTTGGGAATTCAGAATAGTAAGTTTCTTTCATGGAGAACAACACAAATTAATTAATTTCGTAAGGTAGACCTTATAGTAGCAGTAGCAGTTGTTGCTCTGGATTGCATTTTTAGTGAAGCTGGGGAAAAAAAAAAAACGGATAAAAACCAAGATTAAAGGTTAATAGAATTGTGTGCCTTTAGACTGCTCAGTCAGTGATGATGCTGATTATATGATAAGCTTATGAGAAAATACAGAAATTGCCAGTTTCAGTCTTGCAGTTTATGAAAGTTACTATTGTACATTTAAGGGTTCTGTTGGAACTAGCATCTGTGTTCAGACAAGATGAGTTAATTTTGAAAATGGGAATAATTAAGCCACTGGCCTCTCCCCACCCAAACTAGATATGTAAATACAATTCACAGGACTGGTGGTCAATTTTGATCACATAAGAAAAGATGCCGTATTTATTCATAATTTTATTAGAATGCCTTACTTATCTCAAACGCAAGTTATTAAAATAAAATAGTACAATCGGTCTGCTCCAGTGGAACCTCCCTGTTCAGTAGAAACGGTGGCAGGTGCCATCATGACAGGGTGGAGTTCCTTCTGACAGATGAGACTGGAGGATGGTAGCACACGGTTTCTGTAGAAGTTTTGGTTGAGAATAGACTGTAGCGTGATGTGCTGTGGTCCGTTAAAATCCTGTGAAAGCAGTTTCAGAGAGGGGGAAAACGATAGTGATGGAGTGGTTGTAATTCAAATAGTTGAAGTTTTGGTTTAAAATTAACAGTACAGGGGGCGCCTGGGTGGCTCAGTGGGTAAAAGCCGCTGCCTTCAGCTCGGGTCATGATCCCAGGGTCATGGGATCGAGCCCCACATCGGGCTCTCCGCTCTGCGGACAGCCTGCTTCCTCCTCTCTCTCTCTGCCTCTCTGCCTACTTGTGATCTCTGTCTATCAAATAAATAAATAAAATCTTTAAAAAAAATAAAATTAACAGTACAGGAAAGAGTATCCACCAGAAGAGCACCCGTTTGGGGGACAGGGGAGGGCGGAGAGTCGTTTCATGTGGGAAGCCTGTCACTCCAGTCGGTGAAATGAAAGTGTTCAGCCTGTGGGGACAAAAACCTTTCCCCTTTCGCATGGCCCTGTGGTGAGTCAGCTGCTTTAATTAACCCTCACATGAGACACGTGTCTCCCTTTGTCCACAGCTGTGTGCAACAGCATCTCCAACCCTGTCACCAAGGAGATGCTGTTTGAGTTCATCGACAGATGTGCAGCAGCTTCGCAAGGGCAGAAGCGGAAGCATCATCTGGACCCTGACACAGAGCTCATGCCTCCACCACCTCCCAAAAGACCTCGCCCTTTGACCTAAGACCCGCCTCTGACTCAAAGATTGAGAGGAAAAATGAGTGAGAAAAGATGCTGTTGCCCCATTTTTGCAGCCAGAGAAATTGGAAAAAGAGTGTGGCTTGATGTTGTTAACACATTTTGAAATTTTTTTTTTTAAATGAGTATTGTAGCCAGCCTGTAAATATTTGATGCATTTGTTTCCTCAGTGCTACAATACCTTGTGGACTTTAAACATTTTATTTATATCTGATAAACTCAGCCTTACCTTGTGAATCTGAAGATTGAAATATCCAAAGGTTTAATCGAGATTGAAATCAATGAAAAAGAGGCCTTGTTTGTATATGGATAACTTTCACCTTTAATTTATAAAGTTAGTAATCTGGAACTGTGAGCGCAGAAAACACTGTATTTTTTAGAAGTTGTATTTCAACTATGATAAATTTTCCTTTTCAAAAAAATCTAGGCAATGGCATTAAACATTCTTGCTATCATTTATCATGGATTTCCTACATTTCTGAGATTGTTGTATTCAAAAACAAATGACAAGGTTGTTAAGTATTGTACTATTAGAACAACTTGGTCTGGCTTATATCATTTTAAGTGTTTTTTTTGAAATGTTAAAGTAAAAAAAGTAAAGCCCTGTTTTTGTGAGTTGCATCCTTTTTAAAGGAAGTATATTGAGTATTTTCATGTTTCTATTCTTGGAACTAAAATATCAGCGATCCAGTGTGTCATTCTGGCAGTGGTTTTGAGTTACTTCCTAGAACTTAGATATCCACCCTTTTATGTAGTGTTCTCCTGGGAGACTCCTTTTTTTTTTGTCCTTTTAAAAGATCCAGGACTATTTCTGCTGTACCTCAGTGGTATCAGCACATTGTAAATTACATTAAAACACACAACTCACTGTGATTATGGGAGTGATATCAAATACAAACGATGTTGTGTTAGTTCCCTTGAACAAAATGGCAAAGGACATGCCAGCCGACTCCTTTGATTAGAAGGTAATGCCCATGGAATAGAATGCTGTCGCTCGAAACCGCTCTCCCACTGCTAGATAAATACAGAGGCAAAGAGTAGACATCTGTAGGAACTAAACATCAAGGAAACCAAGACATTGATTCAAAACCAGAATTCTATCTCTGTTCTGTGCTGGGGATGCTATTTCTGTTATACATCTGAATTTTACAACATTTACTGATAGATAATGGATTTAAAGAGCAGCTAATTGGTCATCTGCCATTGTTGAGAAGCTGTGTTCTGATTGGCTTGTGAAGGAACTCTGAGAATTAGCCTACTAGAGGCTAAGGTATTTATTTTTAGAGGTACAGGTTTTAAGTATGTGTATTTAAAACAAATTTTCATGATCTGAATTTTATATATGTATATGCATATACATGTGTCAGTATATGCATCTGTGTGTATTCTTCTGTTAATACAATCAGACATGAAAATGCAAATGAGTTACCCAGCAGACTGAATATCTGACAGGATTTCTATATGGTATAGCACAGATTAACCAAAAATGTATTTACATTCACCTGCATTTTGATGTTTTTAAACAAAGTCTTCTCCTGCAGTGCTTTTCTATATGAAATACTAGAGTCACGCTTGGGCTTTTTCCTTTGTTCTTTCCAAGTTATGTAATGCTTAGTGAATGTATCCAGAAGGTCATTTTAGTATTTCATTCCTAGAGTGCTTTTGTGAGTTTGGGCACTCAAGGGATTAAAACACCTGTCTGCTGCAATGACTGCTGAAAGATGGCAATTTGTCAAGGTTCCATAGTGTCTTCTACAAAGTGGGTCTGAAAAAACACCTATGCAACTCCAGAGTCTGACGCCTGCTTCACCAGGATTAGTGACTCATTTCACCTGGTCGCTTTCCTCCAAGCCTGTATAAATGCAGAGCCCTTTTGCAGATATAAGAGCTAGTTTTTGCCAGTGATCTTTAATGGAGTTAAATGTTTATGGTAATTGTAACCTTTTAAATTGAGTTATGTGAAAAGAGCATCTCATTTTTAATACACCCAGATATTTTCCCCCTTGCCTTTGTGCATTTTCCAGGACTTAATTTTCTTAATTTGTTCTTTCCTTTCAGTTATAGTGAAGTATAATCGCCGGCCTGATAAGTAGATCCCCTTTGGCCCCTGAACACACTGTCATCTGCAGTATCATAAAAAGTCATCTAGAAAGTCAAGGGGGAAAACCGAGAGGCAGGGATTGGGACAGCAAGAAGGAAGGAAATCCTTCCCTTGTCAGCCCACTTCACTGTAACTATTTTCTGACACTGAAGTTTTGTAGACAAGAGTAAGAAAACTTTGCTTTCCTGAGTTATCAAATATAAAAGCTTTTGCTTTGAATTTGGAGAAGATGTGGATGACTCGACTGCCTGGATGGTTACATTTGCTTTCCGTGAAATGCTCAGAAAATGTCAGGACATTCCTTCTCTAACTGTGTGTCCGTGTGGATTGTAATAAAACTACTGATTTAAAATAACAGAACGTGTATCCACTTTGTTTTGTGTCCCTTTATTTGACTAATGATCTCATGTCCTTTCTGTTGCTGCATTGTCCTGCCTGTCAGCCATGCCCCATCGTAATCCATCTGGTTTTGTTGCATTCTAGAATTAGCATAAAGACTTGGAAAATCCTGTTTTCTTCCTGAGAAACCAAGAAGTTGGATTGACTTGGGGGGTACAGTTTGCACCTTTTCTTTTTGTTATGTAAGAGTGGGGGGAAGCACAAAGCATATCTGTAAATGATTCTTATTATATTTCTGTACATCCACCTCTTCTTAGTGCATTACTATATGAGTAGATATTCTGTTACATTATTTTTAACACATTTAATGCTTTCCGCAGTAAATATTCTGAAATAGTGATGTAATGACCGCTATCAGTTTTTTTGTTGTTGTTGATTCTTCTTTTTTTTTTAAAGATTTTTATTTATTCATATCACAAGTAGGCAGAGAGGCAGGCAGAGAGAGAAGGGGAGGGGAAGCAGGCTCCCTGCTGAGCAGAGAACCCAATGCAGGGCTCCATCCCAGGACCCTGAGATCTTGACCTGAGGGGAAGGCAGAGGCTTTAACCCACTGAGCCACCCAGGCACCCCGATTCTTCATTTTTTTAAAGTATGGAATTTGCCATTTGTAATTTTCAAATGATACCATTTAGAACTAGGTGCATAGTTCTTTTTAGGCAAAAGACCTTGAAAGTCGAGAACCAAATACTTGCAGGTGGGGAGACTAATGTGGTGGAGAAAACCCTGGGCTAACCCCAGAAACCAAGTCGAGGCTCTGCCTCTCACTGATTCTGTGTTCTCTCTAAATCTCACTCTCTATCCCCCCACCCCGTCCCCATCTATAAAATGATGAGATCGAGCCAGATGATCAAAAAGAGCCTTTTCAGGTCTAACACGATTCTTGTGAAGGCTCATGCTTTGTAAATAGTTCGTGTTTACAATGAAGGCAATATTGCCATTACTGAAGATTTACCAAGCATTACGACTGTCCTAAACACAACAGCCCCGGGCAGGTAGGTACAGTTACTAACCTCCTTTTGTAGTTGCGGAACCTGAGACTCAGAGAGGTAATTAACCCAAGGTGATGTAGCTGGTAAGTTGTGATCTGAGGCCCAAATATAGGTCTTTCTGCCTCCCAACGCCTAATTGTTGTTCAGTACTCCTCAAGGCTTTGTTGCAGCCGCAGCGTGGGGGTTGCTTCCGTGCCAGGGGCCCCAAACTATTTGTTTCTTTGGGGCTAACAGGGTTTCAAGCATCTCTCTACAAAACAGGGAGATGCAGTTGGGATCAGCAAAGTGGAAATATTTTTAGGGACTTATTTAACCACTTATTTAACAATATTTAAATGTGAGTGACACACAGGCCATGAAAAGAAGTTTAATATTCTCATTAAGATGCTAAATTCCAAAGACATAATTAGGAAGAAATAAGTGATTAAATTACACACCGGGCCAACATTTTTCTGATTGTCGCATAGTTAACTGTCAACTCTGATGCTTTGGCAGGTTGGTGTCAGCCTTTGTTAACCCAGAAGCGTCCTTCCTCCTACCAGACTCTGCCATCAGGGGACTGACCCCTGTGCAGGGTGAACAGGGTGGTGGTGGAGGGCCCTCAGACCAGGGGCCTGCCAGGCTTCTAAGGAGACTTCACATTTCCACAGATGAGCGCATGTGTCCAGGGTTGCCAACTATTTGGCCATGGAGTGGCTTTACGAAATATCAGGTTGCCATTATTTCATAAAATAAAGAGAATTTTTTTAAGATTTTTTTTTTTTTTTTTTTTTTTTGAGAAAGAGAAAGAGAGCGCAAGCAGGGGGAGCAACAGAGGAAGAGGCAGAGGGAGAGGGAGAAGTAGGCTTCCCGCTGAGCAGGGAGCCTGATGTGGGACTTATTCCCATGACCCTGAGATCATGACCCAAGCCAAAGGCAGACACTTAACTAACTGAGCCACCCAGGTGCCCCAAAATAAAGAGAATCTTAACGCCCAAAAAAGGAGTAGGACATAATTTAGAAGAAAAAGTGTGTCTTCACATAGAACAAATTTTGTTTTATGATTCTCTACGTGGTCCTTTGCTTCTACATTTCACCCCAAACTGGTGAAAAATTTTTCATGGACCAGTGATGGGATCATTGCACAGGTGAAATTCCAGGCAGCTTGTAAGCGGGAAGAGGGGCAAGAAAACCCCCCTGGTTCTGTAGCCCAAGGTCATTTGCATAAGGAGAATTGACCATAGTATACCTCGCAATTGTTGATTCTATCATGCCTTTGAGATATAAGGCGTACAGGTGAAAAATGAATTGTCTGAATGTCGAAATCTAGCCAGAGAGAATGAAACCCACAGCTGTTTAAGGTACAAAAATAAGCATAGGCAGATAAAACACAGGAAAACAGAATGTGACAATAAATCGGACCCATAGAGTCACCAATGTAC
The DNA here is from genome assembly GCA_003697995.1 of Taxidea taxus jeffersonii. Classification (NCBI taxonomy): domain Eukaryota; kingdom Metazoa; phylum Chordata; class Mammalia; order Carnivora; family Mustelidae; genus Taxidea; species Taxidea taxus. The sequence goes on along the minus strand of ML105229.1, from coordinate 15,181 downwards.
ACAACTTTGAAGTTGGTACACAGTCTGTTTTTCCTTTAGAACGCTGCCACCAGAATGACCTCTCAAGACTGCAGACCTGTTCATGCTGTTGCTCACCAGGAAGAGATCTCTGGTCCGAGATGTCAGAGGCCCTCCATGATCTGGCTGCAGCCCGTATTCAGATTTGCGTCGTGTCTGTGTGCCTCCTTGTCGTCCCCAGAACTCCATGTTCTCTAAACCCAGGAATCTTTGCTCATGGTGCTGCTCCTGCTTCTGCCAGAGACCCCAAACTCCCTTTATCTCAGGATGGAGGGGGCCTTACTGCCATAGGTAGCCTCTTCGATCTCACACTGTATCGTGATAGTCTCCACCAGTCTCCTCTCCAGACAAGGGTTTGGCCCATAACAGGGTGTATAACAACAGTGGGCCCTCAGTCGTGATTAGGGCAGGAGGTGCAAATGCCCTGTTGTACTTGCTGTCGAGACTCAAGACATATTTGCTGTTGTCTCCCTCAGTTTAGCTTATAGGAGCATGATTTTTTTTTTGTCACTCTGGCCTTCTCGTCATAATAGCAGCTCTGAAAACATCTCATTTCTTCAGAGGCCATCTACGATGTGTCTTGTATTTAATCCTGACTAGAAGTGTCTTGTCTGTTCCTGCCTTTTGCACTGGAAGTGAGTGCTTCTGAGGAAACTTCTCAGCAGGAGGAATCTTAAGAAACTGCCCTGGCCTCCTGGCCGTGAGACACTCTGAGGGGAGGTGTGAGGAAAGTCGTGTTCTCAATCACATCTTATTTTTTGGTGTATTTTCACTGAGCCTGCCACATCTTCAGCTAGGAGGCTCCTTCTCCCTCCCCACCTACTCCTGCCCAGCTTCTGATGTTTTCAAAGAGAAATCTTCCAGTAACTGCTGAGGCTTTTCAGTTAGTTTTAAAAATAAATACCACTCTGTGATCCCTGAGCGTAAATTGGTGCTTCTAGCCACGTCTTTTAGAGTGGGAAAGGCAAGTGAAAGATATTATTCTTGTTGCTACTATCGAATGCTATCTTCCAGGATCTAAAGGAATAAGAAACTTTATAGTTTCTGTAGAAGTTCTGCTTCCCTTCTGAAAGCTGTCAGGGGACCATTGTGTAGTTTTGATCTCCAGTCTAAACACACTGTGTGCTCTGATACACATGGACAACGAGGGCTGCTAGAGAGAGCCTAGCTGAGCCACATGACAACCGAAACTCTCCTGTAAAAAATTTCTTGAAAATTCTGCATGTAGGTAGACTCTGTATGCCTGGACACATCACATACAATTGGGATGACACAGGAGGTGCGATGTGTTCCAGACCTTCGTGGATGGGCAGGGTGAATGAGCAGGGAGGTGCAGACAAAGAACGTGGAGAGGGCTGCTTTGGAGCAAATTGTCTAAGGCTTGTATGAAAGACAGGGGAAGGAAATCTGGCTGTAATCGCTCTGACTTAAGCTAACCAACCAACCAACTGCCCTGGGCCCCTTGATCTCCTTCCAGCTACCGTTTCCTCTGGTCCTTTTTCCTGCAAGATTCCTAGGAGGTGATTGCACTTGCTCACTCCCTCTGCTTTCCTTGTATTTTCTCTTTTTTCTTTCTTTCTTCCTTTTTTTTTTTTTTTTTTTGAGAGAGAGGGAAAGCGTGCAAGTTGGGGGCAAGGGAGGGCAGAGGAAAAGAGAGTCTGAAGCAGCCTGCACACTCAGCATAGAGCCCAACTCGGGGCTCGATCTCACAACCCTGAGATCATGACTGGAACTGAAATCAAGAGTCGGACCCTCAACCAGCTGAGCCATCCAGGTGCCCCTTCTTTGTATCCTCTGCCAACAGGCTCTGCCTCTACTGAGAATGCTCCTGTCACCGCCAGCAGTGCCCTCTGCACTGCAATCCACTCTCCTAATTGACCTCTCAATCTATCAGCTTCTCACTCCCTGGTTGTTGTTTTGTTTTTGTTTTTTTTTTCTCTCTTCTCTCTTTCTTTCTTCTTTCTTTCTTTCTTTCTTTCCTTCCTTCCTTCCTTCCTCCTTTCTTTCTTTCTTTCTTTCCTTCCTTCCTTCCTTCCTCCTTTCTTTCTTTCTTTTCTTTCTTTCTCTTTCTTTCTTTCTTCTTCCTTTGCTCTTTTTAAAGGGAAATGTCAACCATATACAAAAGTGAGGAAAATGTACAGTGACGTCCCATCTACCCATATTTAGCAGTGATCAGTTTGTGGTAGTTCCTATTTGTTGAAGGAAGTCCCCCATCTTCCTTCACACACACACACACACACACATACACACATGATTATTTGAAAGCAAATCACAAACTTCCCTCTCCTTGTTGAACCCTTGCTGCCCTTAGTTTCCAAGCCACCATAGTGTCTTGGTTGTCTTTCCTCCTACCTACAGGGTCTCACTTGCTGAGCCCTTTTTACCTTCTCTGCCTCCTAGTGTTGTAGTGACCCAGGTTCGGTTCACTGGCCTCTGTATGTGTAGCCAGAGAGTGTAGACTTTCTCTAGGAGATCTCTCCATGTCCCTGAATGCTAATACCACCTATACACAAATAATTTCTAAATTTATTTTTAGCCTGGATCTTGCTTGTGAATTCTAGAGTCAAATATCCAACTGACAGCTTGACATCTTCACTTAGATGTTTAATAGTCACCTCAAACTTAATACACCCCAAATTGAACTTTCCTTCCCCCATAGACTTGCTTCTCTTCCCACAGTTGTCTTGTAGAGCTTAGTTAATGGCAATTGCACTTTTCCAGTTGCTTCAGAATCATCCTTGATTCTTTTCTTCTCTGACATTCCACATCCAATCCATCAGCAAATGCTGTCAGCACCACCTTCAAACTGTAACCAGAATTTGACAACTTCTCAACCTCTACAACGTCTCTCATCCCATCTCTTGCCTACGTTATTGCCATAGCCTCCTAACTGGTATCCTGGTTTTCATTCTCCTTCATCCCCTCCTCCGTCTGTTCTCCACACAGCTGTCTGTAATATTTTTTAGAACATGTCACTCAACTACTCGGAATCTTCCAGTGCCTTCCACCTCATTCAGAATTAAATTCTAAATGCATACCATAGCCCACAAATCCTACATAACATAGCCCCCAGCCGCCTCTTCGGAGTTCACCTCTCATCCTCCTCCTCGTTCACTCTGCGCATCCCACTGGTGCCTTTGTGGTTTCTTCATCTTGCCAAGCATGTTCCTGCTTCAAGGACTTTGAACTTTTTCTTCCCACGACGTAAATGCTCTTCCCCTAGCTATTTCTAAGACTCACTGTCCTTTCATTCAATTATCTAGATGAATTCCACCTCATCAAAAAGGTCTGGCTGACCATCCCATCTAAAGTGCTACTCCCCACCTGGGTGGCTCAGTCGGTTAAGTGTCTGCCTTCCCAGGTCCTGGGATCACGCCCCAAGTCAGGTTCCTGCTGGGTGGGTAGCCTGCTTCTTCCTCTGTGTGCGCTCTCATCTCTCTCTCTCTCTCAAGTAAATAAATACAAATTAAAAAATAATAATAATAAAGTGCTACTCCCATCACCACCTATCTACCCTCTTACCCTAATTCATTAAAAAAAAATTTTTTTTTAAGATTTTATTTATTTATTAGAGAGAGAGAGAGAGAGAGTGAGCACAGGCAGACAGAGAGGCAGGCAGAGGCAGAGGGAGAAGCAGGCTCCCTGCCGAGCAAGGAGCCCAATGTGGGACTCGATCCCAGGACGCTGGGATCATGACCTGAGCCGAAGACAGCCGCTTAACCAACTGAGCCACCCAGGCGTCCCCTCTAATTCATTTTTCCACAAGCACTTATCCAACATGTTTACATGTTTTCCTAGTGTCTGACTCTCTTCTCTAGAATGTAAGTTCTAGAATGTGAACTGAGAATTTGAACTCCTTCACTGCTGTATTTCCAGTGCCTAGGCCAGTCTGGCACAAAGTATAGAAGTTTAATAAATATTTCTAAGTCTGTAAATGAACTAGGGTTGCGCAGATAGGCTGGGAACAGATTATGAAGGGATTTGAATGTCTGGCTAAGAAGTTAGGCACAATTTAGTCAACAGTAAAGAGCTATTGAAAGCTTTTATACATGGGAGTTCTTCGTGAGAATTTGTCCAAGGTGGCAGAAGAAAGAAAAGCAAGATGATAGGCCAGCTGAGAGGCTACTGTAATGATCCCAGTGAGAGGTAAAGAACCTAGAATAGGATAGCATATACAGAAATGGAGGTGAGAGATGGGACAGGCATTCAGGAGAGGGAATCATCAAGATTCAATAATTGGTTGAGTAGCCAAGATTACCTTCAAGGATTTGAATCAAGGTGGGGGGGAATGGTGGGGCCCTGCCCAGAAACAGGGATGTGAGAAGGAAAAGCTGATGTGGGGCTGGGATGGAGAAGGAGCTTCAGAGCAGGGTAAGCTGGGGGTGCTCCCAGGAGCTTCAGAAGGAACTATCCAAAGACAGAGGCAAAATTTAGAATGGTATTCAGACAGTCAGACTGCTGGCAAGATTTTAAATTTGTTCACACAGCAGTGATGGTATAAAACAGTGTGAGAAAAAGGTATCAAGTAAAAAGAGGGTCAGCAACCTCCATGTTAGTGGATAGAAGAAAAAAATGACAAAGTACAGCATCAAGACATAAGTTCAAATAAAGATCAAGAAAGTAAGGAAAAGAAAAGAAAGTCGAGAAGGTACAGCCTTCAGGAGCTGAGAGAGAGAAGGTTGTCTTGATACAGGAGGCAGAAAATAGTTCCAATTGTCCTAGGAGCAAGTCATAGAGAGCAAAAGACTGAGAAAAGAGTAGATAGATAGATAACCTTCAGAAGCATGAATGGGGATGGCTAAAGTCAAGGGAAAAACCAGACAGAATATGAGGACATGGAAGTGGTGGGGTTTGGGGCTTAATCTATCAACAGATTAATGAATATTCCCGAGGGTAGTGGTGATGCCATGTATTCACTCCATGATGACCTGTCTAGACAGTTTCCCATCCCCTGTTTCAAGATGCCCGTATGTGTGACCAGGAGCTTATGGGTCTGCTGTAGAGGTGTTGATCTTCTTAGTTCTCAGGCTGGGGGCAAGTGCTGGACGGTTGCCTCCAGCTGAATGATGTCTCTGGGATCCTGAAAGGAAGAACCTGGGGATTCCTGCAGGTGAAAGCCCAGGGCCAACCTAAGTACCCAGGAGGCTGCTGCTCCACCGTGGAGATGGGGAGGGGGGTGCAGGGGGAGGCTGGTCCCAGAGCGTGACACTGCCCTGCCCAGACAGAGAGCCTGTGGAGCACCTGAGCACACAGCCTGGGCTATTGGCCACCCCCCCACCCCCACACCCCACTCCTGGCAACTGACAAGGGCATTAGGCCATGGTGCTGTCCCTGCCTTCCTGTATGTCAGCTATTCTTGTCCACCATGACTGACAGACTATTGTGGTGGCACCCATTTTAGGTACAAGGAGATCTCTTTAACAATGCACGTGCATTTTGCACATGAGGGCCTCGTCATTATTTAGAAATAATTTATGTAAAAATAATTGTCTCGGAATGGAAGTCCATTTGCTTTATCATAAGTAATGTCAGCAAGAAATCCCCATGAATTTATATGTAGAAGTGAAAAACGACGTGACTGGATTCTTTAAATATAATTTTGACAGTTGACATTTTTGAAAGGTTCTCCAAAAAAAATGGCTTTAATTTTTTTATTCCCCACATGTGCAAGGTTTCTCATTGATAGTGACTACCAAGAAGCTGAAGAGATTATCATTAAAAAGTTTTGGTCAGGATTTTAGGACAGCATTTAAAGCAGTAAACCTAACATTAAAAAGGTATGTTCATGGGAGCAAGCACAAAGTTCTCATTTAACATTTTGAAATGATTTTACTTTGAAATTTCGTATAAAGCTGTATCTTCCCTAAGACTTTTTGTTTTACTTTTTTTATCACAATTTTTTAGTCTAAAGAAAATTGAATGGACCTTCCCCGTGAAGACCCATATAGACACCTTTAATGCTTTAGCTTACCCCAGGGTTCTCTCCAAGATTGTCATGTTCTGTGTTTGCCATGATGTGAAAAGGGCTGGGAACATTGTTCTGATGGCCAAGCATTGGAGATTGGCAAAGTGAAAACAGAAGAAAGTTGAAAAGATGAAGGACTTAACCCCACATTGGGCAAGAAATCAAGCAAAATTGGAAGGGTATGATGGCTTGGGTGAATAGGAGAGAGTGAGGAGACCAGACTGAAAGATCAGAGTGTAGAGCCATGCTACACTGAAAATGGCAGGGCACTGCATTCCATCTCTCCTACACTTGTATTTTCTTTGCTGCCTCACACCAGTATCAGGACTTTTTTGTTATACAATGACAGGAAAGCAAACTTACCCACTCTAGATAATTAAATAGTCCAGAAGGCAGGAATGAGTTCAGGAATGGCTTGATCCAGGAGTTTTGCAACTCTTAACTTCAAGTCTCACTGGGCTTCCTATGGTCCTTCAAGAATCACATCTCAATTCATATCCATCCTAAAGAACAACTATTTATCTACTAACAGCCCCAGGGAAAGTTTCATTACATTTCATTTCATCTGACAGGTCATTTGTCCCTTACTGAACCAGTCCCTGTGGCCAGGAAATATAATGCTTTCTCTGAATGGCCAGACTTATGGCTGGTGCCCCCTGCTACAGCTGAGAATAGAACTAAGTCTCCCAATATCTCCTTTGTTTGCTTGATTGCTTTTATCGCTTCTTTTTGCCGCCCCCCGAAGGTTTATTTATATTCATTAGTAATAGTCAAAATATTAACCAACTGATAAGCACTGGTGCTGACCAATCAGGACAGCATACTGAACATTCCCTGCCTGCCAGGTGTTACTCCTCTCTGGTTGCTAGGTTGTAGGGAGGTCTGGGAATACCAAAGAGAGGCAGCATAGCCAGGAGGAGGAATTTGCTGTGGGTGATTAGGGAAGTGGCTGCTTCCCAACTAGTATTCAGCTAGTATTGTCTTTCAATATTTACAAGCTGTGTTGCTATAACAAGAGTAGTGACACTGCTCGTATTCCAGCTATTTTTGTGCGTGTTTGATCCTTTCCACCACCATGGATAGACCGTCTTCCTAAAGGCTGGGGAGAGGGCTTGTTGTATTCCTGAATCTCCCATAGCACCAACAAGTTACATTTGTCCATTCGCTTACTCAACAGGCATTTCTTCAGCCCAACAAATATTAGGTCGTCAATAGTTTAACTGAATGAATACAAAAGCCTCCCTTAAAAGGGTTGCAAAAAAAAAAAAAAAGTATTACAGTTAGAGAAAGATCCAGTTTCATTTAGGAGAAGGAGTAAGCGGAAAGTTTGAGGAAACTAATATGATTCTAAGGGAATTTATGATAATAGACACAAGTTGCCAAGGAACAGTGACCAAGATTTATCTAGAGCTTATCCTGGTTACAAATACATTTTCCCAGATTTCTTGTTGATAGGATCCAATGGAAGGGGTGTTTGTTGGGTACAAGGCAAGAGGAAGCCCAGACAGGCAAGCAGAAGGGATGGCACTGGCCTGGGGCAAGAAGCAGGGGAAAAGTAACAACCAGCAGGAGGCTGGCTGGAGGAAGTTTGCAGCAGTGGGTTGGGTGGGTGGGCGGGCTACCTCCTGGCCCCTGATCACCTCCTGGGATCCTCCTAGAGAGAAGAAAAGCACTAGACAGAGTTTGAGCTGGAAGTCATCTTCTGGGGCATCTGATCCCATTTTAGAGGTAAGTAAAGTGAGACCCAGAAATACTAGGTGACTTTAGCACAGCTGGTCCCCATCTTTCTGATTCTCTGCTCCCATGGCATTGTTCCCTGTGAAGATAAAGATGGGGAGGAAAAAACTATTGCCTCCAGGTAGGCAGACAGTCTGACCTTGGACAAAGCCTGTAGGTAGCCCAGATGTGACTGCCCTTTACCCTATTTTCACCCTGGAGCTTGAGCAACAGGAGGTGCCCAGATGCCCATGGGGAGCGTAGGTGCACACACACACACCTCCAGGGCTTGGAAGTTTATTCAAGGTGAAGCAAAGACCACATGCACCACTGTTGGATGCTCAGAGTTGCGTAACCTACAAGCACATGTCTACTTAGAAAAGTTTGATTTTGATTGCCATAGAAGGCAAAACATCTTAAAATGAAGTTGAGCTATCTTTGGGTAGGATGCAAAACCGCCCATGGGTATATCACATCAGAAACGATGTGTGATTTCTTCCAGTCCCTCAACTCAAAAAAGATGAACAGATTTAACTGATGCATTCTAAAAATAAATAAATAAATAAAATCTGCTTTGAGTTTGAAACCAAGTATAGAAGTTCCAGGGTCTTTTTTGTTTTTTGTTTTTGTTTTTGGTTTTTTTTGGTGGGGGCAGTCAGGAGATGACAAGGTAAAGGACAGTGGGATTTTTTTTTTTCCCCTAAAGTTATAACCGAACTGTTTTAGCTCTGAGCATTTTGTACTGGGTATAACAAGATGACTAAAGGTCGCAGAAACAAGGTTGGCTTGGAAAAAATTATGAATGGTGGTTATACATTTAAATCCTCACACATACGCCCAAGGCGATGTTTTCTGAGTTGGAAAACTAACACTCCATTTTTAAACCTGTACTTTCAGTAACGAACAAGCCTAACCCAGAGCTGACCCGACTCCTAGGACTCAGATCAGGAGACAACAGCATCTGCCTTCAGGGTAACTAAGCAGGAATGCAAACCTGGGTGCTCTCAGGCTCCCTGCTCACGCCTCCAGGGGGCCAGGGGCTCCAGGGTGGCCTAGGGGCCCCCCCGCGGGCCACATCACTCAACCATCTATGCTAGCAGCGGCAGGTTCGTCTGCTTCCTTCTTTGAGGCACAACTGAGCTTGCCCTTCTTACATAACAAGGTTCTCTGGCTGGAAGCAGAATGTCCTTCACAGGTCATCTACTCTAAAAATCGGCAACTTACTCAATTAATTTTGTTGTATAAGGACCCCTTCCCCGCGCCCCCCCCATTTGGACTGCAAGTTGATTCTTCTGGTTCTCTTTTGTCTTCTTCAGAAAAGAGATTTAATGTGTTACTGTGGTGCAGAAAATCAATGCTTTGGAATCAATGGTAATTTTTCAGGCTGTTTAAAATTATTCACATGGCTGGCTAAGCCTGCAGCTGATAGGAAAACACGGTTTTGTTGCAGAGGAAAACTTCAAGTTGGAAACCTCACCGCTGGTGTGTTTCGGCGCGTCTTTTCACATTGGAACTTGAATATTTATCCCGTAGCCCAGGCAGCAATCCTAACAGGGTGCTGAGGCTCTAGCGTGGGTCCCTCTGAGCTAGCTGTCAGCGTGACCCTACAGGCTGACCAGGGGGTGCTTAGGAGGCGGAGGCTGGGTGTGGATCGGGCAGCCAGCACACACTGTGCAGACGCGAGATCAGGGCTACCAGGTGGACGAAGAGTGAGATACCAAGGGGAGGTTTGAAAGAGGTGGAGAGGGCCCTTGGTTGGCTCTGGAATACTGCCACCTGGAGGAAGGGCCCTCGTCTTGGACAGACACTGTGGAGAACTTTGTAGTGAATGCGCCACATCCAGCCCGTGATCAATGCTCCCAGCAGCCCTGGGAAGAAGTCATTATTACCTCCACTGGGCAGGGGGAATGGATGGAGGCTCAGAGAGCCCAAGGTCACGTGGCCAGGAAGAGGTGGAGCTGCGACTTGACCCCTTTTCTTTCTCCACTTGGCCTCTCCGTGGCATTTGACATGTGTTTTCAGGGCGGGGAGTGTTCTAGTCATTTCAGATTTGGAGGGGGGGTGGGGGACAGAAACACATTTCCAGGGGACTCATGACTGCAGGTAGGAAGGCATGAGCCCAGACACACAATTCTGCAGGCTCAGGGCCCGGCTTGGTGTCAGGGGTGGACCTTAAAAACATAGAAGACCTCGTTCTCTCGTAACTCACCCTGAGATCAAGAAGACGAGGTGCCTAGTGTGCAAACCCTGGAAAAATGATTTGCAGCAACTCGTATGCAGAGAGAATATTGATTCACATCTGCCACCAGCTCAAGCATTCCTGGCAGGGAGCAGTGCCTTCGCGGAAGAGGCCTCAATTCTTCGGCTGCTCTAGCAAACCCCGGGCCCCAAGTACCAGTACCAAAGAGACAGCTGGGCCCTGTTCTGTTTGTTCTTACTGTGGAGCCTCAGGCCCTGACAGCTGCCTGGTGGGAACACACTCGTAGGACCCTCCTTCTCCACCCCTGACCTGGATTCCTCATCACACCCACCACAGGGGGTCATTCTTAGGTCCTCATCCCCCAAACGGTGCCTCTGGGGGATGGGAAAAACTCTCTCCCCCGGGCAAGGTGGCACAAAGATGGCAGAGTTGGCTCTCAGCCCCTTCTACACCCAGGCAGAAAGCTTACTGAGCATCACAAGCGGTGAGCCTGGCTGTCCTCTGTCAGCTCCTCCCGGAGCCAACCAAGGCCCTGCCAAGCAGCTCCCCGTCTTACAGCTGCTGCCTGGGGAATTGTTTCCCCCAAATCCGTGCTTCTATCATCCCCGGAAAGAATCTGGATTGGATAGGGATTCTTAAGATGTCTAGCTCCAGTGACCCCGTGGAGAGTGCCTCTGGGGTGCTGGGGAGGAAGACGTGGCGACCGAACAGATAGAAAGGAGGAGCCGACCCCCCGGAACCTTGTTTCCGGCTGCGAGGTCATGTGTGCTCCAGCCACACCAAATCACAGCCCCATACATCAGTCGGCCGTAAATCGTGCCAGGGGGAGTGAACCTGCACAAAATTCATTGGGAACGTGGTCACCAAAGGCAAACGCTGCTCAGATAAACTATCAGGAGTGGACAAGATGCCCGAGCAAACGTCAGTGATCCCCCGCCCCCCCGACTCAGACAATCTCTTGAGGGGAATCAGGACTGCAGCTGATGTGTGTTCTGCAGAAACCCAGGTCCTTCCAGCCTTCTCCCTCAGAGGCAGACGTTGTCCGTCATGCCACAAGTGACAGAGACATTCCTGAGAAGCTGTAAATAATTTGAGTTTGGGGAAGAAATAATTTGTAATGTGTCCAAAGAGAACTCAATCTTTCGCACACTACTACAGTGAAGGATCTTCCTTTTGGAGGGACTTTTTTGTCAACTCCTGAACTGTAATTCACCTGGAAGCTATCACTGAGCACCAAAGGTCTTGTTTCAGGGGAGAATTATAGGTAAAATTTGTGTATATGTACATTTTTTTTCTGGAATGGTCCAGAGCTTTGCTTAATGAACAGTCACGGTGTTCGGCAATCCAGAAGCAGTTTTTTTGGACAAGTTTGCAGTTGGGGTATTTGAGCACGCTTGTGCTGAACTGTATAGACCGGGATGGTCGCTTACATGCGCTTACTGCCATGAAATACTTTTGGCCAGGTGACTCCCTTATTCTTGGCACCCAGCAAGTAATCAGAGCTTTCTGTGAGCATCTGTAAAGATGACAGAAAAAGAATCCTCGACATAAAGCTGACCTTGTCTCCTAGATCCAAATGGAGTGACCAACCAGTGTTTGTCATGTGGGGTTCTCTTCTACTCAGAGCCCCTCTTGAACATGAAGGTTACGGCTCACGTTGTTGCCTCACAACCAGCCCGTTGTCCGTCCTGGGCTTCCTAGAAGGGCACGGTCTGGGGACACGCTGTGCTGAAAAGTCTGTTTCAGGTTCTAGCTGTACTGTCCAATTAGGCTCATCCTCCAAGCTGGAGTTGCAGGCTCTGGCCCCATTTCTCCCTCAGTTTCGATCCTCCACTCAAGGAACAGTATATCAGCAACATAAAATTGTCCCTGTGGCCAGCGTGTCTTTGCTGGGAGTTGTCATTAAATGCTAGGGGGCTGCTGGATTTCGCCTCACGCTGGCTCTTAAGGGACAGTGAACTGGGCAGCAAATGTTGAGGCTGGACTGATGGCCCCGATGGAATGTCAGGTGGAAAACGGGGGAAGTAGGCGATTTATTTGAGGGTGGCCAAGTGACTTATGGTGAAAGCTGCTTGCCCCCTCACTGGGACTTCAGGATTATGGTTTCTTTACCTTCCAGACCAAGTGCTTGTTCATGAACTTTGCTCATTAAGTCACCACCCACAAGAGGCAGGGAGTGTGAGGGAGCCAAGGGTTCTGTGACCCACCAGGGATTGCTGGGCTCCATTCCTAGTCCTGAATGAAAAGCGGAGGCTCCTTCATTCTCCTGGATTTTTAGTTCAGGACTGGCCTCCAGCACCCAACTGGGCGGGCTGATTTAAGTCAGTGAATGGTGGTCGGATGGTGTCCCACACCTGGAATATTTTCCTTGCTGTCCCTGCCCCTTGGTTCCAAGAGGGAAGATGTGAACCTGACATGCTGGCCTTGTCTGCAGTGACTGGTAAATAAGAATTGAGTACTCTCCCCTCCCCCCACCTTCCACATGGCAAACATGCTGCCCAGGAGACTGTAGGTAATGTTCCAAAGACCCAAAATCTCTGAGAGCAATCTCAAGGAAGTTAACCAGGCTCCATTAGTGTCTTTTAGACAACCCCACAACATAAAGCATTTCCCGTGCCAACGCACATGGCAGAATGTTTTCTTTTTGATGATTTCAGAGATTTAAAAATGTCAAAAAGATTCTGGCTGTACATGTCCCCACAGTGATTTTGTCATTTTGCAAAGAAAAGAAAGCAAGCTCCACCCCCCCCCCTTTCAGAATAGTCCAAGCTGCAGGGGCCCAGCCCCTCCTTCCACTACTCCTTCCTACCACACCCCCCATCTTATTCATATTCCGATCTTCAACACACTTGAAAAGATGTTATTTCAAATGTTCTTACCAAAGAGAAAAATCTTCCTCGGGTTCTCAGAGCCTGCCGTCAAAGGACTTCATCTGCATTTGGGTGGCTTCAGATGTGGGGGATGGAGGCTGGAGTCACACAGGAGGTGGCAGAGCTGGCGGCCCCCTGCCCACACCTCTGAAGACCCCCAGGTCCAACAGAGAAGCCCACTGATCCAAGGTGTCACAGCCCAGAGGTGGGGGGACCCCAACCCTCCTGGAGCCAGCTGTGTGTTTTCCTGGGGGCAGCAGTAAGAGCAGATACAAGAGTTCACTCAGGCCTTTCTTTAATTTTTTTTTGTATTACTTTTAGATCTTTTTGTAAATTAACATATAATGTATTATTTGTTTCAGGGGTACAGGTCTGTGAATCATCAGCCTTACATAATTCACAGTACTCACCATAGCACACACCCTCCCCAATGTCCATCACCCAGCCACCCCATCCCTTCTACCCTCCTCCCCTCCAGCAACCCTCAGTTTGTTTTCTGAGATTAAGAGTCTCATGGTTTGTTTCCCTCTCTGGTTTCATCTTCTTTCATTTTTCCCTCTCTTCCCCTGTGACCCTCTGTCTTGTTTCTCAAATTCCTCATATCAGTGAGATCATATGATAATTGTCTTTCTCTGATTGACTTATTTTGCTAAGCATAATATCCTCTAGTTCCATCCATGTTGTTTCAAATGGCAAGATTTAGGGTTTTTTGATGGCTGCATAGTATTCCATTGTGTATATATACCACTTCCTCTTTATCCATTCATCTGTTGATGGACATCTGGGCTCTTTCCACAGTTTGGCTGTTGTGAACATTGCTGCTATAAACATTGGGGTGCACGTGCCCCTTCGGATCACGTTTGTATTTTTAGGGTAAATACCCAGTAGTGCAATTGCTGGGTCATAAGGTAGCTCTATTTTCAACTTTTTGAAGAACCTCCATGCTGTTTTCCAGAGTGGCTGCACCAGCTTGCATTCCCACCGACAGTGTAGGAGGGTTCCCCTTTCTCTGCATCCTCACCAACACCTGTCATTTCCTGACTGGTTAATTTTAGCCATTCTGACTGGTGTGAGGTGGTATATCACTGTGGTTATGATTTGTATTTCCCTGATGCCATCACTCAGGCCTTTCTAATTCAGCATTCACTACCAATCCATAAAGGTTAAGGCAAAGTCAACTTGCAAAGAAATGAATCAAATAGCAAACATTGGTGGGGACCTTTTAAAACCAATCTGAGAAGACCAACTCAGTCGTTTGTTGGACAAGTATCTGTGGATGGTTTGCTGAGTGTCTGTTGATGAGGGCAGTAACACATGCCCCTATTGTAAGGAGTAAAGCAGACAGGTGAGCAGGTGATATCATGCTGGGTGCTTCTCTACTCCCCAACAGGCGATATGGGAGTGGGTGGAGGGGCGCTTATGTCAGACCTGGGGATGGGGGATCTTGGATGTCTTTCTTCCCAGCGGATGCCATGTCAGAACTAAGACCTGAAAGATGTAAAGTGAGGAGGCGGTCTGGAAAAAATCATGCTGAATGCCATGTGGGCAGTAAATGGGAGTGCAGAGAAAGGAGGGGGGACTACAGGAAGAGGGGAGCAGGCGGCCTGACCTAGGGAAGTGACAGTGGGTGGAATAAGAAGCAGCAAGCTTGGAAATGGATGGGATGCAGAGGGAGAGGGACAGGAAAGGGTTCAGGATGAAGCCTGTGTTTCCGGCTTGGGTGACTCACTGAGTGGTGGTGTATTCTCTGATGGGGGATCCTGCTGGAGGAGGAGGAGGGAGAGAGGGAGACAGCGTGCACCAGAGCCCTGGTTCTTAGAGGGGGCTGTGGGTGTAGGGAGGGGACAGAACTTGATGAGTTCAGGTTCAGGTAAGTTCAAGGTGCTTCTGGAACAGAGAGGAGGAGTTCAGCAGGCAGCTGAACCCCTGGGAGGGGAGCGCAGGTGTAGGGGGCATCTGGGCTGGAGTGAGGTCTGGGAGAGCCTCAGGTAGCTGGAGACTTCAGTGAGGATTATAGACTTTCCTAAGTATTTTAGCAGCATCCTTAGCAATCAAGAATTTGGTGCTAATTACAGATAACAGCAGGCCTCATTTGCATATTAACAACTAAATGTACTAATTACAAATTAGCTTTATCTATTCATTAAAACAGGCCCAGGAGGCCTTTTTACTTAGAAAGGCTTTGATAGCATTTAGTTAAATTACTGTGTGTGCACCTGGAAGTAATAACAGCTGCATTTCTTATATGCCATTGTATAAATCAGATGGGCAAAATAGAGGCTTTAGTGGATTTAAAACCAAAGAGGGGAGTTGGTTTTGCATCCTCAGAAAGCCAAGGCATGAATGTGGGTAAGGACAGTTTCTAGTGTAAGTACAAGGAAAATAAAAAATTATTCTAGCTTTTTTTTTTTT